>JAOQMQ010000002.1:18533975-18549925 GCA_027563845.1 Erythroxylum subrotundum
GAGGATGACTACTAGTTTAGGAGTCTAACTCTAAGTATTATTCTTTAAGGTAGATAAATTATAAGTACCACAATTTCAGGACATATCCTTTTTTTTTCTATATTCTTTTTAACTTCAAACGGATAATATAGAGTTTTACTATTATTAATAATTGACTGCTTATTAGTCCCCTTTGCAGTGAATATTAGGGTCTTCAATCTTTTTAAGTTGGCACTTGGTTATATGGGTGTGATTTATTGCTAAACATGATTACATGCACAAAATTTTGGCTAAGCCTGTCACTTGTTACTTGCACATACAGGAGTTATCTCAGAATATAGTTTCAGTCGACATGCCTGATGAGAATTTGCAGACTGTCAATAGTGATCAGCTGCAGATTATATTCTGCACTTTAATTTAAATCTCCATGTAGTGTGCAGGCACCAAGACTTGAACTGCCCCGATTATCAAAAAGTTCACACGCTAATTGTCAATATTTATACACTAATTTATAAGCTAATATTTTAATAGAAAATGGACTTCGAAAGCATTTTAGCTGGAATAAAAAAGTGTGACTTTTTAATTGAAACACATGAAAACACTTTTTTTTTTTACTATATTATATAATCAGAAAAGATTCTCTTTAGGGAGTATTTTTTTTCTTAATTAAAAGAACATATTCCTTTATTAAAGAATGGATTAACAATCATAATTCCAACACATTCAGGTTCATATACAACCCAACACTTTCAAGATTGATGAAAAAGAAGCAACGAAGTTTATCTTAAATCCATTATATAAAAAAAAAACCTGAAAAATGGCGCGAGGTAAGGCCAAAAGACAATAGCACCAACTATCTTAATAGTTCTTTTTATTAACTTAGGCGATAACATCTCAAAAATAATATTATGAGTTTAAGACGAGGAACCCTGGACATGCACTACAAAAAAATAACCTTTTAGCTACAATTTGAAAATCATAGCTGAAGGTTAGTTTGGGTCACCTTTTAATGATGATTTTTAAAATTGTAGTTAAATGTTACAACAAAGTAGCCTATTAGATACGTATTTTTTCGTGACAATTTAAAAACTGTAACTAAAGGTCAAACTTTTGGCTACGTTTTTCAAAATCATAGTTAAAAGTCGAACTTTAGTTACATTTTTTGAAATTGTAATTAAAAGTCATACTTTTGGCTACTTTTTTAAAATTTTAATTAAAATTCGCGCTTAATGCTGATGTGCGAATCTCTTTTGTATCAATGCCAAAAACTCATTGTAAATTTTTTAATATAAGTATACGTTATTTCAAACAAATAATACAATAATGAAAAGAGTCTTGTCTCACAAGGATTGTGTTTATTAATTAAAAAAATTAATCTAATTGAAAAAAATAATTAAATAAAATATTTTTAAAATAATTAAAAACAAAAATATCTTATTAAACAAATCTAGGACTTCCGATTTCACCAAGAATATTAATCCCATTTTACTCATCTAGTTTAATCAATTAATGACTACTCCCTATGTTATCAATTAATTTCTTTAATGTGATTTCTAATCTTTCTCAAGCATCAATAACAAATTCCAACAAGCAAATTAATGGCATCTCTATTATAACTATGAACTTACGAAATTCATTAAGCTAAGAAATTCAAAGTAGTATATATACAATTTCATAAATATCTCTATCTTATGACAATGATATGATACTTCAATTATTACTTTTTGGTCTCAAGTTGAATCATAAATCATACAATTATTGATCAGGCAAGCACAAGCATTCGTCATAAAATGAAATAGTAAACATAGAATTGGAATAAAACATCAATTTGATTAAAATTAGGTAAGTTTAAGTATCATAATCTAACAACATTATAGCCCTGAAAAGTCTAACATCAAAAAATTAAATAAAAAATTAAACATGGCTTAAGTTGCACTTTTGGCTACATTTTTCAAAATTGTAGCTAAAAGTCACACTTAAAGTTGATGGATGAATCTCTTTTGTTCTTTTTCTTTTGGCTACGATTATATTTTTGTAGCCAAAAAGCATTAGCTATGAAATGAGGTCCGTAGCTAAAAGTCACATATCTTATAATTCCAATTAAAATTATTTGGCTACAAAAATATATTCGTAGCCAAAAAACTAGGGATCGTCATTTCAAGTTGCCTCACTAATGTAAATCTATTCCTTCTTATGCAGAGGCCTAAAGACATGTTCCTAAATGAATGTCTCCAGAAAATTGGAAAATAATTTGTGTGATTATTGGGCTGATACAAAAGTTCAGGTTTTCTTTACCTTCACATTTGCTTCCATTAATCTTTTTATATGATTTAATGACTACCTAAATAGAGCAAAAATAAAAACACCTTATAATCAAAGGTCAAAATCATTTATAATTGTCCGAAATGAATATGTAAGATCTTTGTTTTATAAGTTATACTTATATCATTAAACACTAAATTATTTATTGTGCTTTGTATTTTTCTTTCATAAAATATAGTGAGACGGAACCACATAGATAAGAGTGTGATATGATCAGACTATATAAAATCACTTATTATAAGGAAGGTAAAGGATAAGTGTCAGTCGAAGCAGAAAACAACTATGTATGTATACAAATTTGTTCAACATTTTACTTCATTTATTAATGTAATAGTAAGTAATAATATTTGAATTGAATATTGATTTTATTTTTTAATTTTAGAATAAGATCCAAGAGTTATTAGAGAAATCTATATCTGAGGCGAATGAGTTCAGTACAGAAGACATTTGTAATACCATGCTTAGTACACGTTCTGGCTATGTCAAAAGTTTTAGCTATGACCCTAAGTAAAATGTTTCAACCTCAACATATAAAACAGTCATTCAACTACTTCAAGAAAAAAAAGGGCTTAAGGCTACATTACGAGAAACTCAAGCAAAAAATACAAAACATGATTTTTTATTTAAAAGATTATTTGGCCCGAATTATGATAGAAATGAAGAGGAAAGTAAAGAGTATTAATTCTATCTCCTATACTTTTTTTCTTTCAATTTCTGTTTTTATTATAATTTAAATTTAATACCCTTTTTTTTCTTAGGTTACAGAATTGATGAAGTTGCAACTGCTTAGTGATTATGTTGTGAATGGTAAAGTTATGTAATGTTTGCTTTAATTAGAACTAAATAATTATTGTTTCAATAATAATAATATTTTTAGTATATTTTAACTAAGATTTTGGGATTATTACATGTTTATCGACATGGACAACACTAGGTATGCTCTAATATTTTTGTAATTTGAGCATTTATAATTTGTAAACTAGTCTCTTTATTTATAGTTTTGTCTATAAAAATTGTTAAAGCTGTCATTAATATCTTTTATTCTACACTCCTAATCACTGTTCTTTGTGCCTCTCAGCTAATGAATCCATTGACCACCTTTTCTTTGCCTGCCCTTTCTCTCATTCAATTTGGGGTCATTGCCTCACTAGCTTTCATTTGCCCACTCCCAACTCTTCTTCTCTTTCAGCTATCCTATCCTGGCATAGCATGGCTTCCAGAACCAGAGTTCCTGCCCTCCTTCACTTCCCTCTTTTGCTTTCCATTACCGTTTACCATATTTGGACTGAATGCAATGCTAGGACTTTCAAGAATGAAGCCCAGGCGGTGAAGCGAGTGTCTTTCCGCGTTGTCTCCTACGTTAGGGAGCTACTCAGCCTATACACTACGAGGAGGTCATTTTCTAGTTAGGTTACTCTTTTCTTTTGTAGGTTCTCTGTTCTGGTACTTCCAGGTTGCAGCTTGAGGGGTCTCAATGCCACGGTCTTGCCTGCTTTTCCCTATGTGGTGGCAACCTTCCCTGGTTTTTTCGGTGCTTGGGGTGTACATGAGCAGGTGTCTATCTGCTTTAGCTTTGTCTGAGCTAGTGTTCACTGTCTACATTTCACATGGCTATCGACGCTTTGGTTTTGGTGGATCACCTTTTTTTAGCTTTTGTCTGGCAGCATCTTGTTCTCTCCATGCCTCACTTTTGAGTGTCTTTTTTTTTCTCTTGGCCTGTTTATGCCTAATAGCTCTTTTGACTCGATGTGTCTCCAGTGGCACTTGTAAATGGACGCTTTGTACATATTTATTCTTTCTAATTTATTACTCTGATTTACCAAAATAAATAAATATCTTTTATATAAAGAATATTCTTTTTTGTTATAATTTAATGATATTTATATAATTTTACTTTTTATATACAATGCTCAATATTTTAAATTAATAAAATTTTTACGATTTATTTGTATAATGAATTCACATTTAAAAAAATATCGATACATTATATAAAAATTATATTGTTCAATAATATAGATTAAAAATGTAATAAACAATATATCGAAACATTAAATAACAATTTGCTACGATGTTGAAAATGTAGCTAAAAATATTTGGTTACGTTTAAAAAAATATAGCTAAAATGTTTTGCCTACATTTCATAAAATATAGTTAAAAACATTTAGTTATATTTTTGAAATCGTAGCTAATATTATTAGCTAAGTTTTTTAAAACATAGTATTAGCTATGAAAAAAACGTAGCAAAAAATTATTGGCAGCGATTTCCGAATACGTTTCCTTTAAGTTTTTAACTATAGGAATTTTGTAACGTTTTGTGCAACAAAATAGAAACGTAGCTAAAAACTATAGACAACACTTTTTAGACATTTAGTTATGTTTTTTTTCGTAGCTAAATATTAACTTTGTTGTAGTGATGAAATTTAATTTGATGTCATCTAGGATTTAAGTAAAATTGATTGAAACTTAAAGTAGCCATATATCACACATTTATATCGCACGTAACATGCCTTTCATCTTCTAAGAAGTGATTGGTTTCTGTACTATATATATTCAGGAGATCACTCTTTAATCTCTATACCTAAAGTAAACAGGCTATATATTCCTTCGAATCCTGAGTACTGGAGAAAATGAGAAGAGGTTTTTGAAATGTTCGATTCTATAGATATGTTTCTTCCTTCTTGGCAATCCAGCTGTAGTACCTATATTCTTGAAATAAACTATTGTGAGATACCATATAAGCCTAAATACTCACATGTACATGCACACAAGCCTCTCTCGACCGCTTTACGAGCAAAATCGTAACTCCAAGATATATAAAGGAGATCCATTTCTTAATCAAAAGTTAAACTTTGGATATGATGTGGAAAGTCTTTGTGTCATGAATGATCTAGTTTCCTTGAGATTTTTAGGGACGTTAAACGTGTATTAATAAAAAGAATATTTGAGGTAGCGGCATATATGAGCTATGCAAGAAAGGTGACGAACAATAAAAATAATTATCTCCTGAGAAATGTTTAATTTATATGCTATTGTTATCAGTCTATTTGGGCATCTTTTTCAATCAGAATAAAGCTTAGGGGCTATATCTTCACCCTTCATTGAGGAAGACATTACCAACTTTATTAGCTAAGAACAAATGATTTGTCAAACAACAATGTATGGTTGGATTTCTTAACATGTATGTATGCATATTTATACGACTTTGAGACACCTAGGAAGATATGGTATCTATATTGCCATGAAGGATTGGCTTGGCAGCATACTCCATGAAAAGTAAAGGACTTACATGCATGATTTCAAAAGGGCAAGTACCAAGGCTTTAGCTTTTAGTTTCTTTGGTGAATGGTGATATATGTATAGATTATTAATTATGAATTAGAACCTAGACAAAGACTTTTCTTATCTCTTTTATGGTCCTATATGCTTAGAAACTTTGTACGCGACCTACCTGGTTTGGGACCCACATTCAGACTTTTACTAACCCTAGACTTTAATGAGATGGAGTAGTAATGATATGGACAAAAAGCTCATCATCACCTTTTCCACGCCACTCACTGTTTGTTATTGGCTCCTATATATGCCTCCAATACCACACTTTTAGCCCTTGTTTGTATATAAACTTGCTCATTCCTTTTCCTCGTATATACACAAACACAACTATCTGGTCTCTCCTTTAACGCCACAAAACCCTCTCATCTCCTGTTGCTCTACCTTTGTCATGGAGAATCAAGAACAGTTTATCAAGCTATTTGGGGCAACAATTACGTTTCATGCTAGTACCGGCAGGCAACCGAAAGACGATCCAAACACAGAAAATCACACAGGGGATAAGAGGCCGGACAAGATCATACCTTGCCCTAGATGCAAGAGCATGGAGACCAAATTTTGTTACTTCAACAACTACAATGTTAACCAGCCTAGACATTTCTGCAAAGGGTGTCAGAGATACTGGACCGCGGGTGGGGCTCTTCGTAACGTGCCTGTAGGAGCTGGTCGCCGGAAAACTAAACCTCAGGGTCGCAGCGGCCTTGATGCATTCCCGGCCGGTTCGTTGTACGATGTCCCTGGTAGAATGCATCAGTTTGATCTGGATGAGCTGGTGGTGCAAGAGTGGCACCTAACAGCTGACGACGGTTTCCGGCAGGTTATACCAGTGAAGCGGCGGAGGAGCGGTTTAGGTGGTCAAACTTGCTCCTGAGAAGTTTCTCCTCAAATATTATATTGTCATGATCATCAAACGCATACCAACCAAGTTTCTTGTAAATATTTTCTAATTTAGTTTCTCCATATGAAACAGACAACATCAATATTAAAGTTATAAGAGATCATGTTCCGACATTGAAAATGAAAGGCCATCTTGGTGAAATCGGTATACTTATTCAATCTGACAAAGTCCGGCAACTCACTTTAATTCATATATTAATTTAATAACGTGTCTATCGAAGGAGAAGTATATTCAAAGGAACTCTAAACCTTAACATTGTATCGAACTGCTTTCGACTTTTGAATCTTTTCCAAGACACAATTTGAAAAATTAATTTCATCTGAAATTTCCTCTCGCATAATTTATATATTTATTCAATTCTTTTACCTTAAATGTAGAGTGACCTAACAACAACTCTATTTTAGACTTAAGAGAATCTTTCAATATTTTTTCTTAAATCTTTGATGTCTTTTTCAAGAACTAATGTACAACTCAGAATTTTTCCTTCCGTTTCTGATATAAAATCAGGGTGGAAATCTCCCACGAATAGTCAATTGCTCATGACTCTACCACCAATGCCGCTATTGTTGTATGGTAACCCAAATCTACATTAGCTCAATAATAAATTCAGAAGAACCACAGGTCCAAATATAACTAGTAAAAAAATTGATTAATAGTATTTTTTTTATATGCTTATAAATGCTTTCACAGCTCCTTCTCTTTTTGATATAAGGTTGTAATATCCACCTCCTATTTAACTTACTATACCTCACTCGAAAATTCATCATGAGACCAAAAAAGAATATTGTTTTGAATACCTAATTCTTAATTCATTATTATGCACTATCGCAATTATTATTTTTTAGACAATCTCTTATTATTTCATTATGAATATTAACTAATGATGGATTTCTTTGAGTTAAATTTATTTGAATTATTAAAGACCACATGTTTTTTGTCTTTATTTATTTTTATTAAATAAGTCAGCCATTGTAATGATTGTGATTAGTTAGTGCTATGCTAGAATAAATTGAGTACAACTTATTCTATTCAATCATTTATTTGATTCAACATGAAGGTCATTGATTGCTAATTATATTTGACTCTTTGGAGATATAAACTTAATACAACTGATTCTAAAAAAGATTCCTCTAAATATGATTAGGTTTAGATTACTCGTCATAGGAAGTTCAAATCTACTATGATCGAACTTGAGAGCCAATATAATATCATATACATTTATTGATGCATATATGTATTTACTCTCTAATTAATGAATTGGAATGGGTTATGGGGGATGGTGACCATGAATAATCTTTGAATCACCATTTTTCATTTATATTATTTTATTAATATACTCATTTATATTAAAACTAAAAAGAAGGTAATAAAGATTCAATTAGCATGCATAAATTACGAAATTGAATATGCATTATAAAATATTTTTATTTTCTAGATATATGTAGTAGCTCAATTATGCATCAATTGACAATAGTCTCTTCTATCTTGATCATGTTATATTAGAGATTGGTAATCAATAGTTTCATTTTTCTTTTGTCTTGCCCTCAATTGGATAAAGTTTTTTAGTTATGGGATGGTAATATATTATTAGTCAAGAACATACTCTTCCTTTACTATCTTTAAAATTAGAACAATAGAAAGGAAAATGGCCAAAGGTACAATTCTCTTTATGTTGATAAAATGGTACTTATTGCATTCTTAACCCTAACTCTATTAGATTTCCATCAAACTTAAGTAGCATGAGCTTCAGTCCAATCTACTTCACTTACTAGTTAGGCACAATGGATCCACCAATTAACTTACTTGGTATTATAGATAACGATAAGAGCCAAGTTAGATTTTTTGCAAAAACTTAGGAGCTAATTTACACCTTTGTGTAAAAAGTAATTTATAATTATTTTACTTGGCTTTGACAAAAGTTTCCAATAAGTAGGATAATAAAATGAAATAAAAGGAAAACCTAATTTAGTTATGACTCAAATGGGTTTTATAATGCTCATAGAATTCAAAATCTACTAATAATGTACTTTTAGATAAGGTTGATTGTCACACACATAGCCTAGCACACTACTATGTCCTAAGTTTTAGATCTTATTATCTTTTTTTTTCTAAAACATGATATAGGCTTTGGCACGTTTGTTTCCTGAATTATAGATTTTACTACTTCTCTATATATTTAGACATGAATTAAGAGATAAACATGTCCTAAGCCATGGATCATATCTTCTTGTTTATACCTAAGATATGGTCTATAACATAGCTATGTCCCAAATTGTGTCTTCCTCTAGAAATACCTTTAATATATCAATATGCTTGCGTGTTTAGTATATGCCTTTCACCTCTAATTTTTAGAAAGGAACACATTGTAGACCATGCTCTTGTCTGCCCAAAATTCTTTCAAGAAATGCTTACTTTCATCCTAAAAATTCAAGATTGTATGCATGTGTATATGAGCCAAATATAACAATCTTCACCTTCGCCAATATAACTCTTTATTGGTTGGTTTGTATCTAGGTCTAGGACCTTGAGACATTAATCATATCTAAGCATTGCTTGAACTCCTCCATAGTAACTAGCTTTTTAAACATGTTAGTTACATTCTTAGAAATATGAAACTTTTCTAACAAGATATATACAGATGCAATCAACTCCTTAAACTTATGAAACCTCACATCTATGTGCTCAAACCTTGCATGATACACTTGATTCTTTATTAAATATATGATACTTTAACTATCAACATGTATTAGAACTCCACATTGGTCGATGCCCACCTCATTTACTAATCTTGTAAGTTATAATGCTTCAATAATAGCCTTAGCTCAAATCCTTCATCTCAAATTCCTTTCATAATAAAGACTTCAGTTCATTCACATCATATACACTCTATGCATTAATTAGTATAAAATCCATATATTGTAGCAAAAAAATAATAAATGGTTTGTCATCAAAACTTTTAAGATATACGCAAGGTTTCTAATCATGTTTCTTGTAGCCAATTCAAATCATGTAAGAGTCAAATATTTTTACTATTTTTATAGATACTACTTCAACCTATAGAATGAATTATTTAGTTTATAAATGAAATGCTCCTTTTTAGGTTAACTAAACCTTTGGGAACTTCATATAAATTTTTTCCTCTAAGTCATCATGAATAGAAGTTTTGTTCGCTTTTATATGCCTTAATTGCATATGTAAACTAGTTACTAATGCTATCAAAATCTTAATTGAAGTTTGTCAAACCATTATAAATAAATTTTCATCATAATCATTCCTTTTTCACTTATCATACCCTTTTGCTATTACTCAAGTCTTAAAAAGTTTCTCGTTTTTTTATTATTAATGGCTTCATTTTATAAACCCACATACAACCTATAGGACTCTTTCCTTTATGAAGTTGTATTAGCTTCCATGATTTCAAAAACTTCTCCTTGTCTACTATAGCTCTCATCTATTTATCTTTCTTATAACTGTTCATAGCATATTGAAATGTAGTAAGGGATAGTAAAGGATAAGGATAAGGAGGCAAGAAGGAAAAGGTGCTAAAAGAGAAAGTTGTCAAAAAATACAAACTGCGACTTCTATACCTAAGCAAACTTGAAACAGATGAAAAGGAAGATTAGTTTGGTAAGAGTTTAGATCTATTTAAAGAATCTTCATATTAACATCACTTTTGTTGAAGCTCTCTCACTAATGTCAAGGTACGCTAAGTTCCTAAAGGATCTCCTTTTGAACAAGAAGAAACTCGTGGGATCATTGATAAGCATTCTATGTAAAGAATGATTCACTATCCTTCAAAACAAGTTACCTTAGAAGATTAAAGATTTAGAGAGTTTTACTATCACTCACTACATTGGTAGTTTGTTAATATAAAGGGCATTAGTAGATTTAGGAGCTAACGTTAATTTAATTGCTTATGATATGTTTAAAGAATTAGGAGTGTGTAAGCCAAATCCTACTAGAATTAGCATTAAATTAGCAAATTGGGTGCTTAAATATCCCATGGACATTATAGAGGATGTGTTGGTTAAAATTGATAAGTTGATATTTTTTTTGTTGACTTTATAATTTTGGATATGAAGGATAATGTATAGATTCTTATAATCTTAAGACATCTTTCCCTTTCTACCATTAAGGAAATTATAAATGCACTTGAAAAAAATATTTATGGTAAAGGATGATGAAGTCATTTTTAAGACATCAAAAGCTATAAAATATACCTTTCATAATGAGGACACTTATTTTTAATTTGATGTGATTCAAACTGAAATATATCATTCTATGTAGGAAAACATCTTACAAGCTCCATTAGGAACCTTTATCATGTAAGAAGAAGATGAGAAAAGGTGTAGCCCTTTCCTAAGGGAGATTTTGTTGTCTTTAGAGGATAATGAGCCTGCTCAAAGAAGAAAACATTTTGAAGAGATAAAAAGACTAAAGGAGAGTGGAGTAAGACCCTTAATTGAGGAACCACCACAGTTAGAGCTAAAGAGAATATCATAGTACTTAAAGTATGCTTTTCTAGCTAAAAATCAATAATTATAATTATAATTACAACATATTTGAACCAGGACTAAAAAGAAAATTTGCTTAAGGTGTTAAAGGTGTCTAAGAAGGAAATTGCAAGGAAAGTTTCTAGCATAAGGGGAATAACCATTCTTTTTAAACCCATAAAACTTTATGATTATTCAAAGATAGTTATGCAACCTAAAGATAGTTATGCAACCCTAAATACAACTTAACCTAAACATAAATGATGTTATAAAGGCTAAGTTAAATAAACTACTTGATGCAATATTTATTTACCCTATTTCGAATAGTTCTTGGATTAGTCCTATACAGGTAATACTAAAGAAAGTAAGGATGATGATGGTATCTAACCAAAAGAATGAGTTGATTTCTATAAGGACCATCATTGGTTGGAGGGTGTATATCGACTATAGGAAGCTTATTGATGCTTTGTTTAAGATCTACTTTCCACTACCCTTTTTCACCAAATACTAGAATGACTATATAAAAATATATATTATTACGTCTTGGATGGACTAGCAGGCTATTTCTAGATTCTCAAAGACCTAAAAGATTATGAGAAATGACATTCATATGTCTATTTAGTTTTTTTTTTTCCAATGTCAAATGACATTTGGGCTATGTAATGCACCTGATACCTTTTAGAGGTACATGTTGACTATATTTGATGAGTTAGACAAGGGAATCATGGAGGTTTTTATGGATGAATTTTCTATTTTTGGTGATTCCTTCGATTCTTATTTATAAAACTCAAAGAGAGTGCTTAAATGATGTGAGGAAACTAATTTTGTGATTAATTGGGAGAAATTTCATTTTATGGTCCAATAATGGATGGTGTTAGGGTACAAGATTTCAAGTAAGGACATACATGTTAGACCTGTGGATTGATGTATGAATTAATAGGAATTAACTTTTTTACTTATTTCAATCTATTTGAAATTAATTCCATTTAAGTTTTATAGACTTATAAGCAATATGGTACTATTTTTAGTCCATGTTGACCAATCACACTTAAAAGGATAAAAGCGGTGAACATATACATAATGGGCAATGCAGAACAATATACATCCCATGTGACCAAAAAACTTTACATATCTCTCATCTATGTTAGAACGCACTAAGTAGATGTACTAGAAATGAATATAGGGTTAATATGACACCTTGTAGACTTTATTTTCTGAAATGCCCTTATGTATCTCAAACTTATACTGAACCTTTTAACAAAGTAGTGAGGACCACTTGAAACATGAAGGTAATAAGACGCTTTGTAACTTCCATGTTATTTAACAATTAATATATGGTAATAGACGTGCAATTGGACACAATCCTATATTTATTACTAGGGTCAATATCAGTAACAACATGACACAATGCAAACATCATATTAATCTTACGATTTCAATAATAATTCAGTATAAACTCAACATGGGAATTAACATGTCATCATAAACATCTCTATGAAAGTTGAGAGAATTTAATAAGTCTTGCAATGTTCTTTTATTTTATATTAGGGAAGTAACATTTCTTTTATTTTATTTTCCTCTTTTTGTTTGCTTACTTTCATTATTCTTACATAACTTGTACATTAAGGAAAATTTGTAGATTAAGTGTAGGGAGGGACTTAGGTACTGATGCTTATCAACTTTGTTATGATTAACTTAATAGGGAGCAATCTGGAAATTTTAAACTTTGAAACTATGTTATGATATTTATTGTTATTATGATTTAAAATGTTTAGGCAATTAGTTATGAGCTCTAATGATTAAGTTAGTTCTTTGTTTTTTATTAATTTTAAGAATGGATACTTGATTTGCATAAAGATACTTCTTATATATTTTATACATATATTGAGTAAAATGTTAATTCTTTTTCAATATTTTCATTATCTCATATGAAAACATATGAATAGATGAGCATAAATAAACTCACTTTGTTGGCTTCAACCTAAGTAAAAAAGGTTAAAATTAAAGAGTAGTAATAGTAAAAATTTGAAATAGTGATTAATTGAGTAACCGAGAGTATTCATCACAGGGTATTTACTTTCGTATTAAAAGGTTAGGTAACTTTTCAAACAAGCTCTAAGTACCCTTGTGTTGATTTAAATTTTTTATTTATCATTCAATAAGGGTTTTGAAAAAGATTTGAACTATTTTTTCTCATATATTTTCATCTTATATATTATGTTGAATTTTGTGAATAGTGTTGAATTTTGTGAATATAGTTAAACTTTGAAGGATTACATAGTAGATTAAATTGATTTAGGACATAATGTAAGTAGTTCAATGTCTAGCAATTTGATGAACTTTGCAATTGAATAAGTAGTGGAGAATCTTAGTGGATATATTTGATTTGCAAAATGCTTTTCTAGAATTTCGTCCTATTTGAGTTTAAATAATGAAATTGATTTCCTTAAGGGCAACCAAATGCTTAAGTGTACGGAATTTGATAATTTTTAATTGTTTAGCATGAATTTAAAAGAGCATTCTGCTTGTTTTTTGATTTTTTTCAATGGATTTGGTGCTTAAAATGACTTATATTTGATTTCAAATCTTTTCTTAGTCCCTCAATGAAGGAGTAAAATTGGGAAGAATAGAGTCAAGATGGAGTTATTTTTTGATATTTTAAGTGAAGACTCTTATTACAGTGCCAACATAGTACCATATTGCTGCCTGTGTTTAATTATACTACATTCTTTTTTCTATTCAATTTTTCTAAATGACTAACTTAGTATTAGCATAGACTTGTCTCTAAAATGTGTTTAATAAAATGGCATTCTATTCTCCAAGTGTCTATGACATCTTATACTATTACGCCTGTATATTCATTTTTAGATAGGTGTTGGTAGTGTTTTATTACATAAAGAAGTTGAGAGGGGTCTTAATCACCACAGGATCCAATATGAACTTGAGTTTGGGCCGTGTTAGGTGAAAATTCTAGGGTTTTCACATTTTAAGAAAGAGACAATGAAAAATAGAGGTGGGAGCTTTAGAGAAGTTCTTAGAGATTAGTATTAAAGCTAAAACATCATTTAGGAGTCGATTAAAGCAACTTCGATTAAGGAAAAAGCATTCTTAGACAGTAAAAAAAAGATTCATTAAGATCATTCAAGATTCAAGCAATGAAAATTCAAAATTCTTTTACATTGAAGATTTAAGCTATAAACATTCAAAATTCTTTCTTTCTTTTTGGTTGTTTTTTATATGCTGTATTTGTATCTGTATAAACTAATTGGGATATGTACATAGGTGGGATGGACCCCAAGACTTGATTTTTTAATTAATTCTTGATTCAACGAAATGTTTTTTTTAGAATTATTTATGATTGTATTGCATCTACTTGAAATTTATCGTTGTTTTAATTAAATTTTAGATTTCATACAATTGGATTAAGAGATTATTTGTATGGATGGATCATAATATATATAATGAGAGTTGCATGGAACCCTAAAGATAGGGTAATATAATTCTTTTAGGCTAGGTTTAAACCTATCATAGGAATTCACACAACAAAGTAATTCATAATTATAAGTTTTTTTAGAAAGAGATCTTAGTCAATTAACTTAACGATAGGAGTTAGATTGCTCAAGAGAGAAAATAGTTATAAAATTAGACTTCATACTAATTCAAGGAACTGAGATCAATCATTAAGTCAAGATAAATTAAAGGCATGGGAAAAGTTTTGGGGGAAGTATACCTAGATCATACTTATTTATGATTGCTTTAACCTTATTCATTTCTTTAATTTAGTTATTTAAATTGGTTTTGTTTATTTTATTTTAACCAATCATTAACTTTTTAAGATTAGATATTAAGAACATAATCACACGAATTTGAAAATTAATTCCTGGAACGATAAAGGGGGCGGGCAAAACCTTCCTTAAGAATAAACAAAATTGCACCTTTGCCCATTTGTGAGCTTCCAAGTAGGAGTAACAAGGAAAGGGAGTTGCATGGTTTAAGTTAGGAAGGAGATAGAGAAAAGGAAATATGAAAAAGAATTGAAGCAAAAAGGCAGCAGGTTGATGAGGTTGAATGCAGATTAAGGAGGAAAAAGCAAAACAATCCGACTTCATTTTAGAGAGAAGTAGTATAATCTCTCTCTAGCTATCTCTCGTAAGTTTGCACTTCTTTTACTTGTTTATTGACAATAACACGTTTGGTTATTAAAAGAAATGTAATTATACTTTTATTACTAGAAATAATTAAACATTAAATGAAATTTAAAGTATATTGATTTTATAAATTAATCAAGTAAATTATTTTATATTAATCTTTCATACAATATTTACTAGTAAATAGTAACAAATATTTATTATATTTTATTTGAATAAATAGTTATATAAGCAAAGAAATACGTAAAATTTTATTTATAACTAATATCTATTTATTAATAGATGCTTACTTATCAAACATATGTCATTATATATACTTAGGTATTTGATATTAAAAAATTATTTTTAAATAACTATTTTAAATTTAAAATATCTAAAATTGTAAAGATATTTTAAATTTAAAGATATTTTAAATTTAAAAAATATATATATTAAATAATTATAAATAAATATTTAATTTTTAAAAATTAAATTAATCATAAATTAAAATAAATTGAATAATTAAATTATATTATTCATACTTTTTATTATAAATTGATATTAAATAATTAAATAACATATATTTAGTTAATTATAAATTAAATAATAGAACAAAAACAAAAACAAAAAAGGAAGTTAAGTTTTTATGATTTTCATAAATTGTGAAATCTAAAACTAAAATAGAAATTAGAAGTTTGACCAAATAATTTTTACCTAAATTTAAATTAAAAATAAAAATAAAAAGCTAAAAGTAGAACCAACTAAGTCCTCGTATTTTACCTCTACATAAAACCACTAATTAAG
>JAOQMQ010000002.1:18551385-18576104 GCA_027563845.1 Erythroxylum subrotundum
CAAAATATCAAATAAAAAGAATAATTATTATCAATAATAAAATATAATTTCTATCTTAATATTTAATTTTCAATAATGAAATTTATATTTTATCTATATATGTAATTGTTATTAATAATAAAATATTATTATATTTATATTAACAATTTTAAAAAGAAATACAAAAATTTGAGGCCACTTAATTTTCATTTTAACATATTTTTAATTATTCTTTGTAAAAAATATAACTATTATTTACTATATGAATTTAAAAGTTATATTATTAATAATAAAAAGAGATGACGATGGTGAAGAAGAGAGAGTGTGAGAGTGTGAGAGAAAAAATAAAGAGAGGAAGAAGAAGGTAGCAAAGTCGAGTTGGGGTGGGTTTGCAAAAAATTTTGGGTTTTTAAAAATTTTCATTTTTTGCAAAAATGTCTCTAGTTTTTTTTTAAATTTCTAGTATCGGCCGGTATATGATAGGTATTTCAAATACCTACCAGTACTAGGCAAAACAGGTCAACACATGCTGGAATTTAAACCCGTTACTGAAACATCTTATTTTGTATCGTTTTCCAGCCGGTACGATACGAGATTCATTACACCACTTTTTACTCATTTTAGCTTCTTTCTTTCTAAATTCAATACTTTTTTTTAAAATCTCTAAATGTAATAATCGATTTCATATCACTCTCTTACCATAGTACAAAAACTTACTCACAAGAAGGAAAAGGAAGTACCCGCGCAGATTTAGTAATATTTTTATTAAAGTTGATAGTTTTTCTAATACCATTGTGAGAGAGTTAGCTCAAAGGGATATAAGTCATTTATCTATATAAAGAAGCTAAACTTATCAAGAAAGAAGCAATTTAAGTGAATTTTAGTAAAGGCAAGAACATTCATTTGAATGCAATTTCTACAAAGTTGCATGTGACGAAAATCCAGGAGGAGCTGAAAAATTTCTTGGAGATCTTTTATTATTAAAGGAGAAAAAATAGCTCTTGATTCTTACATTAAAGTGGTTTCTTATCACAATTCTTTGATTAAATAAAGATTTATGGTAAATTGGCTTAAATGTGGAGACTCAAACACAAGTTACCTTCATAATTCTCCATGGTTAGAAGGAATACCAACAAAATTTTCTCCTTAACTATAAGGAATGGAAATTTCATTTCATCTCAAGAGGAATTAAGTAAATATGTCGAACTATTTTTCAAGAACTCTCTAAGCGCTCTAACACTTAGTAACTCTATTAGACAAATTCTTAATTCCTTTATCAATAATTAGTTCTTAGATGAGGAAATTAACATGCTTAACAGACCTTTCATTGTATAATATATAGAAGAAGTAGTCTTTGCAATGAACCCCGATATGGCTCTGGGTCCAACTAAGTTGAATGGATTTTTTTCCCTAAAAGTTTGACCTTTGATACAAAACATAGTGATAGAGGTAGTACTTGAGTTTTTTTATAAAGGGGAGATGCTAAAGGAGAATAGCAAGACCTTTATAAGTCATAGTTCTAAAATTCCTAACCCCAATTCTCTGAACAATTATCTCATCATCTCTTGTTGCAACTTGATTTACAATATAATCTCTAAACTATTGGCTAAAAGAATCAAAATAGTTTTGAGATCATGTGTAAATATTGCTTGAGGTGCATTTTTGGAAAATAGATTGATTGGAGACAATGGCTTATTGACTCAAGAGCTGTCTAAAAGGTACAATATGAAATACTCTCCACTATTAAAGTTTATTTCTCTAATGCTTATGATTCAATAAGCTAGAAATTTACCATACAACTCCTAAAGATATTTTACTTCCCAAAAAAGTTCATGAATTGGATTAACTTAAATGTCAGGACTAGTTTATTTTCAGTCCTAGTGAATAGTGAACCTATAAATTTGTTTAAAGGAGAGAGAAGACTTAAATAAGGTGACCAATATTACCTTACCTTTTTATTTTATGATTGGAAGTTGTTTCTAGATTATTAGAGTACAACATAAGATTAGATCCAAGCTTCAAATGCCACAATAGATATAAGAAACTTGGAATGTTCTACTTATTCTTTATTGATGACCTACTTTGTTCTCCAAAGACAACGATAAATCCCTGCCTACTTCCTTTCTAAAGCCTCGAAGCCTAGCTACTCGTGCTAAGAAGCTAACTTTGAGCTACCAGTAAGTATCCTTATAACATCTTTTAACACTTTTAGAGATGTGTTTGGGTTGTCTCTGAATAGAAATAAAAGCCATATGCTACTCTCAACTAGTGAACAACATTTAGCCAGGTGATTAACCACAATATATGGCCTCCAAGTTAGGCAACCTCCATTTGTTCATCTTAGATTGCCTATCTCAATTAAAAGATTTCAATTTTAAGAGTGTCTCCCATTGATTAAGAGGATTCAAAAGAGGTTGAATAGCTTGTGTAACAAATTACTTTCTTATGTTGGAAGCTTGCTTCTTATCAAATCAATGTTTGAACTCTTTACAATTTTACTAGTCATCACATTTTGATTGACCAAAATAATTGAAATGCTGTTGAGGAGATTCCTGTTAGTTGGATATTAAGAGGGTAGGTTTGATGCTAAAGTCAAGATGGATCAGGTTTGCAAACCAACAAAGGAAGAAGGGCTAGGGATTACTCCAATCAATCTCAATAATAAAGTTTTTATGAGGGAAAAAGTTATAGAGACTATTAGAGCATAAATACTCTCTGTGGGCTAAATGTGTACACACTTACTTTTTGAAAGGAAAGAGCTTGTGAGAGATTAGAAATAGAGAACTTAGTGAATCTTAAGCATCTCTTCTTTAAGTATAATTTCTCTTCAACGATATGGAAAAATGTTTTTAACTTATTCCATCTACAAGTTCATTCTCAACTATATGGAGTTTCTAAAGTGGCTACAGAAAAGAAGTATTACTTTAAGGATAATGTGAAGGTCTTCTTGATAGTTTTTAGTTCCTACCTCTACATGAGCTGGGAAGAAATAAAAACAAAATGCTTCTAAAGACTAGAAAGAACTAGAGAGAGTAAAAATGGAACTGAAATTTTGTGTTAAAGAGCAGATAGCCATCCACAAGGATGACTCAGTGAATTGTAGTGACAGTATTGCCATATCTCAGAGAATTTAAGACTTTTTTCTTGTAGTTTACTTACTTTATAATCCCTTTGAACTAAAGTTTAGTGCCTAGTCCTTCAAGAATAGTCTTAAACTAATGGATGATACTCACTAAGTAGGAATATCAATTTTGGCCCAGTCCAACCCGATTTTGGCCCGAGTTCAGTGAGCCACGGATCAAAATTCTTCAGCCCGACTGGGTCACGGGCTAAGTCATAATGTCAAAATCGATGTCATTTTTAAAATTTATATATATAAGATGGGTCGGATTGGGCCTCTACAGGTTGGGTGGCATGTGGCCGGATATCCCTATCACTAAGGAGTGTTTAAGCTAGTAAGGACTAAATAACTCGAGATATAGCATATATTGTTCCTAATTTCTGTCCCTCGTAAGGGAATTAATACTAATATTTACTTTTAAAAAATAATTGATTATTTAACAAATAAAAATTATCAAATTAATAAAGAGTAGTCATTCTTTATTGGTGCATGTTAGGTTACAACCATACCGCTAATCTAATATTTTTCATTATTCTCATCAAAAACACTTTGTATTATTTTTAGGTCTTTACCAAGTGGTGGCATATCGTTTGTCTTTGTCAAATGATGCTCGTGTTTATACCACATTCCATATTTCTTAGTATATGTTGCGGATCCTTCTCATATGATTTACATATTACTCCCTTAGTAGTTGACATTTTACGTTACTACTAATAACGGTTTCAGATCACTTGTTCTTATTATTTTGTCTAATTTATTTTATAAGCATATATCTATTTAATTTCTATAAATCTCATTTATTGAATTAATAAATGCTCATAAAATAAGATATACACAAAATAATAGATCAGACGATTTATTCCCTACGAGTAACTATCCTTGATCGTTATCCTGTCACTCGTCATTGACCGTAGTTCAGATTTTGATTCAGTGGTCTTCTCCGATGCCTCCGATGTAAGTTGGGAATACAGTCGTAAACGATTCATAGCAGATCCTTGGGAAGATAATAATACGACTCTCCTCTTTGTTGATCCTGCTTCTTTCTTCGTAAGCTTAGCGCTTTTTTTATTTAACCTAAACGCAATAACACCATCATATCTCTTCACACAAGAGACGCATCCGACAGTTCAACATAGTTGTCTTAAATGTAACTGTATATGTATTCAACTTCGTGTTCTTAAGTTGCAATGTAAGAAAACAAAATTTGCCAAGTATAGATGTTTGGTTGAGGGCACGTGTTCTCAAATGTTCAAATTTTGTGTCAATTATTTGAAAGCTTTGCCAAGAAGTCGATTGACGGATTAACTTCTTCTTACCACAATGGCAAGGAACAGACCTCTAAAATGTAAAAGAAAAAAGTTTTCAAGTAGGAAAACAGGTAAATCATCCTTTGCTAAATGTTGTTGGAATGATCAACATGAAGGATTTTGTTTCTTGCTTATGGTAAAGAAAGCTACAAGCTAGCATTGACATATAAGCAAGACTCCTGCTGCTTTAGACTGTCCGCAACATGTGCGATGACTCCAGCACCAGCATTATGAAATCGTTCATTTTTCACCTAAAGGAACAATAAGACCAAAGTTATCAAGAAATAATAGGCACACATACTGAAATTTGAAAGAAACTGAGTCGCACATGAATGTTGTTATGAGCAAAGAAGGGCCAAAATGCCGAGTGGAAGCTGACATCAACTTTTTTCCATCCTAATTGTTGCAAGCCCTGTATCATTTCCTCTGTTACAAAAAGGAATTCAGTCATTGCGTTTTGTCATAAATCTGAATGTGATTATAGTCAAAATCACCAGGTACCATCATACCTTCCATTATTTCATGATACTGCACTGTGTTTTGTGCATCGGATTCATTTTGCGCTGCCTCCTTTGCCTTGGCAGCTTTTGGAGGAAATTTGGGACCTTCGGAGGATACTGGTGGACAATATTCGACATCTACAACATGCTGGTAACCATTCAGGGATCGCTGAGGGGTCTGTCAGTTAAAATAAAGTCGACATTATGTACTATGTAATGTAATAGCTAATTACAGAGTAGGCTATTAATGTTCACACTTGAAACTATGTCCACAGATTCTGCAACTTGTTATTTCTAGCTTTCATAAGCCACAAGAGCAGTTAGATGTAGAGCTAATGCACTACATACAACATTGTATAGGAGGTGATTCTGTGTAAATTAACCCAACTCGCCTTACTTAGAATCAGGTTGTACAGTAATGGATGACAAGTTCAAAAATGAATCCAGAAGCCTGAGCTTCAATCATCAATCAACGATTTTTATGTCCAATGATCTTTCAAAATCATCAAGGACAATCTAGTTTATTGAATAGCATTTCATCCCACGACACAATTAATGCTTTCCCTTATAGATACAGCCATTGAAATATAAACAGCAACAATCAGAGTTTGGGAGTTGCATCATTTTTCACCTTCACAAGTTCTTTCTCTCTCCTAATGGATGACGTGCGCCAACCAACCATATCTAGCTCATGTCAAGGAAGCTTACTGACAGGATAACATAAATCACTGTACAAATATGGTTTATGCACGGTTGCGTACAATCAAAAGACGTGGATAGCAGTTGGATACGATCATAAGAAACATTTGCATAAACAATGCGACATCTGAATGCACCAAGGGCTGACCTGCAAGTTAGTAGAGAAACAACCCTCAGAAGAGTGGTTAATAGTAAGCTATGGCTGCTTCATTAAATAATTGGAGCAAATGTTGCGTACTTACATAAACTGTCCATCTTCACAATCTGAAGTCATTCTAAGAAGAAGTGGCGGTTTGTTTGGTTGACCATCTGTCAAAAACAGTTGACTGCCTGTTTGGCCCACAAAAAAAGGAGCTAAAGGTGGAGCCAGTTTCTCTAAAAAGGATATGCCCAATAGAAACGGAAGCTGAGATTTCAAATAATTATTAATTAGCAGATACCAAAGAAGGCGATGGCTATGAGACTTCACTATAGTTTTTTTTTTTTTTTTTGAAATGAGACTTCACTATAGTTAATAGTTATAAAGAATGACACTCGCAGTGAAAGAAGGGTGCGGCTCATCGAAGGGGGCTAGACTACTATTTTAGGTAGTACATAATAATAGGGATTTTAATCCCTTATTATAGGACTTTAACTAGGAAATAAAAGATACAATCGTATTATAATTTTAGAATATTTTGTAAAATAATTCTACGACATAATTAGCTAATATCTTCTTCATTACAGCCTTGATTCTTGTCATCCTTTTCTTGATTTTGTTTTTCCCTATCATCCTACTTTCCCCTTTCAGCTTGAGCACCCATGATTCCAATTGCCTATTATGTCTTCTTCCATAATGCTTGCCTGAGGATGTGTCCATACTATCACTCCATTCCTCAAGCACGAGCTTGTCCTCAAGCTCAAATTCGGGATAGAGTTGGCAAAATCCATCCAAAAGTTCCCAAGTGCCTCAACAGGTAGCATACCATCCCATTGAACCAAAGTTTCTAAGGCATCACAGTTGAGGCGAGAATAGAGAATGTGGAGAGGAGTAGGCTTCACATGTCCTTTCTTTAAAGCAGTGACAGTATTGCAAAAGGTGGCTCACAAATTGAGGAGAGAAACATGGAAGACATCATATATGTTATTATAGGGAAGGAGCCCCAGTTGATAGGCGACCTGCCCAATGTGGCACTAAATCCTTTAGGGTCAATAGAAAAGTTGTGTCAGTTTATGATTCCGAGATGACCTGCCAGAGAGAATTGTTTGTGCAGCATGTGGCACAAAATCCTATAGGGCCAATTGAAAAGTTGTGTCAGTTTATGTTGCCGATGACTTGCCAGTGAGAATTGTTGGTGTAGCCTCAACAAAACCCACTGACTAGGATAGAAGGATACCTCCCTATGAGCCCTATCACATTGCCTCTTCATTCGAGCTTAGGCCTAGTGAAGCCGATTGTGAACCTCAGTTAATATTTGGTCACACTATTGTAAGGTATTCCCCACTACTGCCAACTTTGTTGTAACCTTAGTCTAAGAAAGGAGAGAACGATCCCTCCCATAAACCATTTGAAATGAAATGTGTAATATCATAGGCTATATCACAACAGTATTCAGCTTATGGAACCCAATGAACTCACGCTTTCGTGTGATCCCCTACAAACCAAAATAAACCTGACCAGAAATTACTTGTAAATATAGGCTTATGATCATTAGCAATGCATTCCGGGAGACCATGAAGATGAAAAATAAGCTGATTTACCTTGTTAACCAACTTCTGCGGATTTGCTATCTGCTTGAAGGGCCTAGATGAAATTTCCATAATTTCCTTTTCATTGTATTGACCTTGTTGTTGCATTAGTAAAATAGATGCTCCCAGGGCAGCCGTCACACCACCACCCATATCACTATTTTTAATCCTCAACTCAGATTCTTCTCTATCTCGGACTCTTATAGCATTAAACCCGGTAACATGATCAGTTACAACAACACCAACAACACCCAATGAAAGTCTCGCTAAAACGTAGGATCTGGGAGAGGTCCGATAGTACGCAATCTTATCCCTATCTAATAGAGAGACTTTCCAATAGACCCACATGCAATGTGTCATGAATCAGATCTACTGACAAGCTTTCGCTCAATATCCCTTGCGCTATACTTTTCATTAGTTTCTTCCCCGAAATTTTCACTAGCAACAGATTTTATGCGCTATTATCAAGCCATGTAGCTACAACAAAAAAATTTCACAATGCAACTAAGCTAGTTCTTATAACACCAACTAGTAGGAATCTTCTCCAATAACTTATGCCCAAGACAGCTGTTGAAATGGTCCTCACTATACTCTCCAGAGTACCAATTTTTTTTAAGTGCAACTCATGCTAAAATGTTTACCATCCAAAGGCCAAGTGTGACCTTTATCATCTATTATAGCCCATGACACAACAGTTGCTACTTCCTCTAGATCTTTATCAAGATTGGGTTTCATTTCTGTCATGGCAGCTATACTTAGCTTACAATTTGTTTCAACCTTCAAAGCATCCACAATAACACTTTCCACTAATTGCATCAGCTCTTCCAGTTTGTCATCATCATATTGCAGATCCTGATCAAAAGTTTCCTCTGTATTATGTTCTCCTATAGGCCCATGTAGTTTTTTA
The DNA here is from genome assembly GCA_027563845.1 of Erythroxylum subrotundum. Taxonomy (NCBI): domain Eukaryota; kingdom Viridiplantae; phylum Streptophyta; class Magnoliopsida; order Malpighiales; family Erythroxylaceae; genus Erythroxylum; species Erythroxylum subrotundum. The sequence continues at coordinate 18,559,627 of JAOQMQ010000002.1, forward strand.
GTATTTAATATCACAAATGGAGGTTTGGTAATGTTGTCTGAATCGTTCAATTTTGCAAAAGAATGACCATAAACTTTTTCACAATCCCAATTACAATTGTAGCATTTCCCTTAGATCCTTCAAAGCTTCCTAGTTGCTTCAAGAGCTTCAGTCGACCTTCTTCTAGCAAAAAGCCAAGTCATAAAGCAGCTGTTGTATCTAAATCCAATAGTTAATCATTGTCATATTAAAAAGGAGATATCTACCTAAGTATCCATCATATATATGATCACCATGTGTGAATGCATGTACACATAATGAAATATTACTAACATTCCTCTCATTATAATCAGTTGAAAAGTTGTGTCCAACTAATTGGTCATGCTTTTTCCTTTATTAGCAGCAATGCCCCATGACACATCAATATTATCTGCATTAAACAAACTAGAGTTTACATCAGTTCTTCCAGCCAGCCCTTAGAAGCAACCCTAGATAAGTTGGTACTATTCTCATGCTGCTCACAGACAGGGAGAGTTGCAATGTATTAGACTTCATCTGTAAGTCATTTTTACTATTGTGTTCACTATTGTTGGCAGCAACACACTAGTGTCCTGTTTCTTGGGTGGAAAGTCAACTGCTTTGTCCTCAACCTTGCTTTCATATTTGTTATCGGTCTTATCATCTTTTTCTTCTTCCAATCGATAAGTAATGTTCTTATCACACCAAAAACTTGACAGCCACCCGGGTAGAATCATTCATCCCTGCTAGGGCCCCCAACTTGAGCAGTATTGAAAGTTCGGGTGCCTGAACGTTCCCCCAATGCAGATTTTGGTCATGCAGGCACTGGTACCTTGCTGCTGCTGGTTTCCTGTTTGCATCTCTAGCTTGCCAAGCCTTCTTGAGTTTGGTACATACTGCCAACTGTAACTGTCAGGCCACCAAGTGCTGCCTGATGCACAACTCTATGTACCTCCAACATATGCATCATCATCTCCAATATTTGGTTTATCTGATTGTTTCAATCTCCCGTGACTCCAGGCTCTGATACCAAGAAGTTGCAAGCCTTAGACAGGAATCTAGTCATGGGACGATTTTGTTTGAGTTTCCATGGGAACTTATGGTGAAAAGAGTGGTGGAAAGTTGGAGGTCATTAAAGGGGGCTACCTAACTTGGACCCCAAAGGAATAGAGAGTTGCCTATATCAAGTTGATAAACTTCTCTCCTTCTTTCATTATGTTCAACTGTTTAAATAACAAGAATAGACTGCTATTTATAGTGGCACATAATAATAGGGATTTTAATCCCTTTATTATAAAACATGACTAGGAAATAAAAGACATAATCATAATAGGATTTTAAAATATTTTGTAGAATAATTCTACAACATAATTAGTTCATATCATCTTCATTGCTTCCTTAATTTATGGGCTCTTGATTAGAGCCGTGAGTTTTTTCATCCTTGTTTTGATTTTTTTTTCCCTATCATCCTCCTTTCCCTTTTAAGCTTGACCTCCCTTGCTCCACTTGCCTATTATGTCTTCTTCCATAATGCTTGCTCCAGAATGCATCTATAACAATATAATGGCATGGCAAGCAACGACCACAACTTACTGTTTTTGAAACTTATTTTTCATTGGCATTTTCACTTTAAATCCACAAGGAGGACAGTTTTATTGTTTCCTTTGTATGCGCTACTTATTACCATACTGTTAGTCCACCTAAGGCATTTTATCACTTAGGTGCAATATCACTGGTAATTTAAATTAGAGTCTACACAAATCACAAAAATGGTGAAATCAAGGCATATATTTCACTATCCAATGAATAAACAAATATCAACCCTAAGAACCAGTCTAAAAAGAAAATGAGAATAATGTGCAATTCATGGCAGATAAGACAAAGGAATACATATTCTTCAAGTAAAAGGAATGCATATTATGTAATACTGAATCATCAAGGGCCAAAAATATGCAAACAAGGAAATACCGTCCAAAACAAACCTGCTTTCTTCCTCTAACTCCAAGATGTGGGGTTGCCAAGGTAATAAAATTGATTGGCTCCAACCCAACTATCGTACCTTGAGTTAAAGAAGCATCTTGTAGATCTTGCCGCTTTAAATTGTTATAATCGTCGTGTTTGCTAGAACTTGCGGCATACTGTGTATAAAGGACAGCAATAGCATACCTTGCAAACAAGCCACCCAAAGAATGGGCTAAAAAGGAAATCTTCTTCAAGCTGTTTGTCTTCCGCACAACTTGCATGACCTATTTATAAATTTGTTAGAAGAATAATTAGTTGGAAAGTAGATGATCATAAAATGGCCCACCCTCAATAAATTCATAAGCCATGTTAGATGCCCAAAGGAGAAATCTGCATGCATATGATGCCAAAGATTTCAATACTCACTTCTTCTGCTAGTCGCTTCCCAGCGCCATCAATCCCAGAGAAGGTTTTAGTGTAGCTATTGGATGAACTTGCTGCAAAAATCTAAATGTTAAAATTGCTATAACCATAACCCTTTTTCAGTTAATATGCCAAAAACTGGGATTGTCAGTTTTAATGAGTAAGTTATTTGATTAGTTGTATATTTATGTATATCCTAGAATTAATTGTATGATTGTATATTATCCCTTATTTCTATGATATATTCTAGGAATCTTTCTTGTATATATTTCCTTTTAACCGATTCAAGAAAACATAATAGAATTATTTTGCTTTACATGGTATCAGAGCCATCAACACTTTCTTTAGAAACTTCTTCCCATAACTTTGTTCTTCTGCAAGGGAAAGTAGCTGCTGAAACCTAGCCAAGAAGCCATATCAGAAATCACTACAACCAGTCTTCCATCTAATTTTACTAGTGGAGCCTCTCCATCAGACAACATTGTTGAGCCTCACATGGGACTTACCAACCTTTCAAGCAACCTATCGTGTCAATGGGAAGAATTATCTAAAGTGGTCTCAACTTGTTAGGACATTCCTAAAGGGAAAAGGTAAGTCGAGCCATTTGTTAGGGACTGAACCAGCCAAAACTGATCATAGGTTTAAAGCATAGGATGAGTAAGATTCCATAGTTATGTTATGGCTATGGAACTCAATGAATCCTGAGATAGGTGACACCTGTATGTTTCTTGGTACAACTAAAGAGAATTGAGAGACAATTCAACAACCATAATATAAGGTTAATGATGCTGCCTGAGTTTATAAGATCAAAACTCAAATTTCAGCAACCAGACAAGGAATCCAATTAGTAACTTAGTATGCAAATCTCTTGCAAAGTCCACGGCAAGTATGCAAATCTCTTGCAAAGTCCACGGCAAGAATTAGATCACTACCAATGCATCAAAACGCAACATGTAGAAGATGTTAGAACATTGAAACGATTTATGGAAAAAGATCAAATCTACAAATTCCTCGCTGGTCTCAAAGTAGAAATTGATATTGTGAGCGTCCATGTGTTGACGAGAGATAATCTTCCATCCTTGAATGAGACCATTGCTCTGGTTATAATTAAGGGAGAAGAAGTGTAATGGGGAAAATACATTCAACAGCAACAGAAGTATCTCCCTTAGTAGCTAAATCCACCAATTTGAAGGAGACAAATGTTGCATAAACTATAAAAGGCAATGGGAAGTCTCCTTCAACCAAGTCATTCAATAAAGACACTCTCTACTGCACATACTACAAGGAGCAAGCCCAATACTCAAGAAAAAGATGGAGGGAAACAAGCACATATGGTGAGCTCATATATGGGAAATACAGAAATAACTCAAGATGGAGCCTAGGAGTTTGACAAAATAGATATTGAAAAATTAAGATTACTTTTGGATACATTTGAGAAACCATGTACACATTCATATTCATTGACCTTTTCAAGTATTTCCTCTCTCTCTTGTATTTTTAGTGCCTTGGAAAATAAATCTTCGACTATGTGGATAATTGACTTAGGAGCTACTCTGATTACATAATTGTTACGTACCCCAGAGTAGGATCTAGTCACTGGTCAAGACACCTCTTTTTTCCTAACCATGTACCTATTCCAACACGAGGGAAAAACCTATCCTCGACAGGTTCTCGTCCTGCTACTGTCTTTCTCGTCTAGCTGCTTTTTTTTTTATATAGAGAAGTTTGTTGACCCCTTTATTAACCATTGTAGCGTTTAAGTAGGCTTAAGGGATAAATTAACAACTCTAATTAGGACTCCTAATTAGGTATAAAGTCTGAAAATAAAATCCCAACAAAAATAGGAAACATAATCTGTAAAAAAATCCTAAAATATGAAAGAAAATCAAACAAAGCAAAATAAAAGCAGACTTACTAATAACTGTCCTGTCAGCAACTTTTCTTATGCTGCGAGTAAACTTTTCCCACAAATGCATCCTCAACATTACTCTTCTCCTCGACTTTGATCTTGTCCTCAAGCTCAAACTCTTAATAAACCTCCCGAAGAGTGGCCAAATCTTCCCATGTAGCATTCTCGTCTAAATTGTCCACCCAATGCACCAATACATCCTGTCTATCTCTGTTAAGCCTGGACCGAACACTAAAGTAGGGAACAGGCACCAATTGGCCATCATGGAGGACTAATAATGCCATCACTGAACTTAGAGTATTGCCCTTATACTTCTTCAACAAGGACATATGAAAAACATCATAGATATGGCTCTCCTAGGATATTTCCAACCTATAGGCTATTATACCGATTTTTTGCAATACTTTAAAAGGACCAAAATATTTTGGAGACAATTTGTGAGGCCTCTCTGCCATACCAAAAGTTGCCGATAAGGGTGAAGCTTCAACCAAACCCAATCGCCCTCTTCAAAGGAAATTTCCCAATGATTAGCATCATATGCAAGCTTTATTCGCTACTAGGCTTGCAATAAACTCTCCCTTTTTTACTATAAAATTGTCTCTCTCCTTAAGAGCACAATCCACTGCCTCCAATCAAGTGGATGTGGAACTGACTAGATAATAAAAAAAAAGCGGAGGATCCCTTCCATACACCACCTGAAATGGTGTCCATCCAACTGCAGGTGATAACCTAAAGAAAATTCCAACTTTGTTCCTCATAAACGACAAAATTCCTTCCAAAAGAGACTCATAAAGACGTTGTCTCTATCGGAATAATTGTCTTAAGTAACCCATGCAGAACAAAGACTTCTGTAATAAATACAAGACCCACATATATAGCAGTGAAAGGATAAGCAAGTGGAATAAGATGAGCTTATTTGAAAAATCAATCTACAACCACCATCAAACTGACTTCCCTTGGACCTCGGATAATGCTTTAATAAAATTCCTCAAAATATCACCCACACCTATTATGGCACCGAAGGATATGTAAGTTTCCCACTTGTTTCATTGACACATCAGGCAACTCTGCACAAATTCATCCACTGCTGATTTCATTCCTTCCTAAAAGAATTCTACACGCACCCTATACAAGGTCTTTTGGACCCCTTCATGGGTCATATTATGAATGCCTGAGAGAATGGTTAACAAATAGACCTTTCCCCCTCACTTCCCAAGCAGCTTTGGCCTCTCCCTTCTCTATGATGTCCTGCAGTTATTTCAAGTTATCCGAGGCTGCCACTTCTTGCGAAGAGCATAAAAAATGTCAACCCATGGCTTATAAATAGCAAAGAGCTGGCCATCCTCCTCATCACATCGGAAAAGTGCATCGGTAGTTCGGTTGAGTCTCCCCACCTTGTACTCCACCTTGAAATCAAAACTCATCAGTTTACTAATCCAATGTTGTTGAAGGGAAGTGGTTAACGTCTGTTTTAATAAAAATTTCAGGTTGAAGTGATCAGTCATGAAGAAGAAATGCCTCCTCCAAAGATATGGTCTCCAGTGGGTCACAACCATAGTAAGACCGATAAGCTCTCTTTCATACGCTACGAGTTTATAATGACGATCTGCCAATTTTCTGTTGAAAAATGCAATTGGGTGGCCTTATTATTATAGGACCGCCCCAATTCCACTACCAAAAGCATCACAATACACTATGAACTCTTTCTCAAAATTACCCAACCTAAGAACACAGGCTTCAGAAAGAGTTTCTTCAAACTATAGAAGGGCCTCATTTCCTCATTAGCATGCATTCTTCTTCAATAGGCTAGCCAAAAGTGCTGCCACTTACCCATAATTTTTCATATATTACCTGTAGTACCCTACTAACCTAGAAAGCCCCTGAGAGCTATCATCTTAATCTTACTTACATTCGCCTCCACTCCTTCACTATAAATAACATGATTGGGTATACCACATGAGTCTTCTCAAATGTGCACTTGGAATACTTAAGAAAAGGATGGCAAGCTCACAGCAATTCAAAAACCAAAAGCATGTGCTGAATATGCTCAATCCAAGTCTTAATATATATTAAAATGTCATCAAAGAAAACTAGGACAAACTTATCCAAAAGAGGCTGAAACACTTCATTCATCAAACTTTGAAAAGTAGAGGAATCATTGGTCAATGTAAAGGGCATTACTAAGAATTCAAAATGCCTATGGTGCGTCATAAAAGTTGTCTTCTCTATATCCTAGCAATCTATTCTAATCTATTCTAATTTGACGGTATCCTGAACAAAGATCTAACTTTGTGAAATACTGTGCTCCATGTAGCTCATATAACAACTCATCCACTATTGTGATTAGAAACTTATCTTTCACCGTGTGGTTGTTAAGCTCTCTATAGTCCACACAAAACCTCCGTATTTCATCATGTTTCCTCATCAGTAGAACTAGTTAAGAAAAGGGAGATTGACTTGGCCTTATTATTCCTTTTTGTAGCATGCCCTCACATTGCTTTTCTATCGCATCCTTTTAAAGGGTGAGGATAACGATAAGGCTGCACCACCACCAACTTGGATCCTAACACTAAAGGAATTATGTAATCACAGGTTTGACTCGGCAGTAACCCTAAAGGTTTCGCAAACAAATCTAGAAATTATGCCAACAATTTCTCCACAACCACATAGGTTGAATGTTGTCCCTTCATTAATGCCACTCTCGGTTCTACACTCAGATCCTACGCCTTCCGTTGTACCTTCTTCTTGTCCAACTTAACACTCATTGTTAGAGACGCAAAGTCCTAAAGTATCACTTCCTCCTTGATGAAATCGTGGGTGCTCCCCAAATTCACCAATACCCACATTAGTCACCCAGCCACTAGTGCTCGTAGTTGCATCATTTGTGAGCTCTAAATCCCACTTATAGCATGTAATAAAATCTCAGGGTCGCCTACCACCTCTTACTCCTGCTCACTATCTGAGTCTGGCACTTCAATCTAAAAAAATCTCTTGCACTTATATCCTGTTGAGTAGAATTCACCACAGTTAAAAAATAGATCCTTAGCCCTTCTTTCTGCCATCTCTACCCTTGAAAGCCTCTTGAAATTTTGGTTTAGGGTGCTGCCCAAACTGCTAACAGTAGACTCTATCGGTTTCCCTCAGCCACTCACCCATTTGGTGCTTCAATTCCTAACAAAAGCAGCATTGGTTGCTGTTGATTTAGGGGTTGCCCACCTAGCCAAAAGTTTGGCGCTACCTTGTAACATACAATGTTGTAGAGCTACCTTGTAACATTCAATGTTGTTTCCTCTCTAAAGCCTGTGCCATATTAATCGCAACTCCCAAATTCTTAGGTTGTTGCATCTCTACCTCAATCCAAAGGCTCTCCACTAGGACTGAAACTACTATTGATAATCTTCTACAATTCTTGTTTGCTTAAAATTTTCCAACTCCCCTAAAGGATTATTACTCATTAGTGGTCCGAACCTCACATGGCAAAGCTCTTTAAATCCTTCTCAATCCAATTCCAACTCCTCCTGCTCTAACTGATAAAATCACAGTTGCCCTTCTCTCATCAAGTGGAAGCTCATCGATCCCACCTTTTCCCACTCAAGGATTTTTTGATTCTCTTACATATCAAGGGGTCCCTCGACCCATCATAAGCCAAAAATTCAAGCTTGGAGCACTGCAGTACCAACTAACCCCTGGTTTGCCCGTCTATTCTCTCCTTTGAATAATTTCGGCTCCCTCGGTTGCCAAAGCTAGAACCACCAGCATTGTCCCTTTTTGAATCCTTCCCCGATCTATGGACATGGGGTGCGAGCTCCTCCATCTGCTCCTTCAGTGTCGCTACCTCACGGCCATGGTTTGCATAAAAGCCTCCAGTTTGCTAAGTAGGCTTTCAGAGTCACCTACTATAGCTGGCTCTAATACCAAGTAGTTATGTACCCTTGCGCAAGATCTAGTCATGGGTCGAGACACAAAAAAAGCCACCTCCTTTTTCTTGATTGTTTCTCCTTTTCCTTTGAATAACCCATGCTGATACGAGGAAGACACTTGTCCTTAACAAGGTCTCGTCTCGCTACTGTCTCTCATCTAGCAGCTGTTTTTTTATAAAAGTATGCTTGCCTCTTTATTAACCATCACAACCTTTACATAGACTTGAGGGATAAAATAACAACCCTAATTAAAACTCCTAATTAGGTATAATTTTGAAAATAAAATCCCAACAAAAATAGGAAACATACTATGTAAAAACCCTAAAATACAAAAGAAAATTAAAAAAACAAAATAAAAGTAGACTTGCTAATGACTATAAGAAAATTAAAAAATAAATAAATAAATAAAAGTAGACTTGCTAATGAATAGCTTGTCAACAACTTTTCTCGCGCTGTGATTAAACTTTCCACACAAAGGCATCCTCAACAATGACACATTCCTCTAAACATTTTGTTGCCTATACACCTTCATCTAGCCATAAAAAGATAACTATAGCTGATGAAACTATTGCCATTGTAGCTGGACAAGGAGAAATTCAATTCATTGACTCTCTTATCCTAAAAGATGTCCTCCATGTTCCTAAATTATTTGATAACATGATTTCAGTGTAGAAACTCAACAAAGACTTTAAATGTCTAGTTATTTTTTCCTCCCTCTTGCATGTTTCAGGAATAGGGCACGAAGGGGAGGATTGGACATGCTAGTGAAAGGAATAGCCTTTACTACCTAGAGAATAAAGAAGGTATAATAAACTCGAGGTTTTTCTTCCCACATCCTTTCTAATAGATGATAAATCTGACTTGGTCTCTGTTAGTTGTAACAACCCTCTAGATCAGATTAGTTTGTTCCAGATATTGTGTAGAATCAGTTAGTATTCACTTGTATTTAATAGTTATACTTGTACACGACAATTGTAACACTTTTCAATATTCAGTTCATTATAATCTTTTATGGTATCAAAGCATATTGCTTAACGGCAGATCCATCGTTACTCCAAATTCTTATCCCAATAACTCCAGCAGCTGCCGATTATCACCATAACAAACTAATCTGATCTAGAGGGTTGTTACAACTAACAGAGACCAAGTCAGATTTATCATCTATTACTTTCTTCCAGAGTCAGCCATGTCTAGTAAAGAAAAACTATGGCTTTATCATCGTTGTTTAAAACATCCTTCTTTTCATGTAATAAAGTCAATGTTTCCATCCATCTTTGATAAAATAGATGTTGAGCCTTTCCATTATGATGAATGTGAATTTGCAAAGCACAAACGTGCATTTTTTTTCCAATAAGTAATAATAGAAGCCATACCCCTTTTTCTCTCATTAATAATGATGTTTGGGTCCCTCTCCGGTTCTTTAATGTTTCTGAGGTAAAATGGTTCCTATCTTTTTTTGATGACTATACAAGAATCACTTAGGTCTACTTGTTGAAACACAGGTCAAATGTCAACACTTTTTTTTCCAAATTTTTATAAAATGATCAAAACTTAGTTTGATGCACAAATCAAAAGATTTCGTTCTGACAATGCCAAAGATTATTTCAATCAAAATTTGTCAAATTTCTTACATGGAAAAGATCATGAATCCTTGTGAGTTAATACTCCTCAATAAAATGGAGTTGTGGGGGAAATTTGGTTTCATGGAAAAGCAAAAAACAGAATGTTCTTGCAAGATGTGTGGAATCAAAATTAAGATAGATGACTTTAGGGGTTTGCAAGTTACTTTGGTTGAAAATGGTTCTTGATGAATTAAAAATTAAATGGAAAGGACTGATGAAATTATAACATGATAATAAGTCTACAATCAACATTGCACACAATCCTGTTCAGCATGATAGAACTAAGCATGTGGAATTGACAGATATTTTATAAGAGAGAAATTGGACAGTGGCCTGCATGTCCTTCATCTCATCAAAGGAGCAAATAGCTGATGTTTTGACAAAAGGACTGTCCAGGACAGCCTTAGAAGACTATCGGCAAGTTGTGAATGAAAGATTCATCAACTTGAGGGGGAGTGCGGTATTTATGAAGACTTTATGAGATAAGTTATTTCATTAGTTAGTTGTATACTTATATATATCCTAGGATATATTCTAGGGATTTTTTCTGTATATATTTCCTTGCAACCTATTCAAGAAAATAGAATAGAATTATTTTGTTTTATGGGGATTCACTTCCATTTTTACTTATCCTATTCATGGTTGAAATATGTATATGACGGTTCACAATGATTAGATCAAGGCCCTTTCTTGCCAAGCACCACTTACTACTTAACAAAGATCAGTAATTTGTTTTAAGTAATATCATTGTTGTTCCACGAAATGCATCTAATTTTTCTCAACCAGTAGCCCCTCTTTTTATTGCACACGGAAGATGTCGCAATTATCATAGTCTGTTTGATATTTTATTTTAATCACAGTCACATCAACAGGGCATAGCAAATAACAAAACAATTTTAACTTTGCGAATATTGAACTCCTAAAATTTATCACTAAGGATCATACAACATGTAGTAAATTATCTGGGTTGAATAAAAAATACCATATATTAGAAAGTTTCTTCCAAGGCGCCTTTTCAACTCTGCTTGTACATACGTCCAATCACTTGGGCTGCATTTTTGAGAGCACTAGTCAAATAAACCACAATTTTGGATAAAATCTCAAACAGAAACCACCACAACAAGCCATTAGTTAATCTATAAATCATTTTCATGGAGAGTGCAGTACTTATTTGTTCCTCCGAATTTTTCTAAAGCCGAAAACATGTTGAACAAACTCCAGAAATGGATTATAGTGTAGCTGGAAGTTCAATTTTGGTGCATTATATATCAAACTGTCGTAGCTTATTATGTATAAAACAACGCAAGATGTCCATCCATCGGTCATTAAAAATGGTTGCAAGTGATCAAGCAATGACTATTCTTAAGGAAGAATCAGAACCAAATAGGATTTAAACGCTCATGATGCATCTGTCCAAGAGCAGCACAACTTGCAATAATTTGTGGAGAAGTTAATGCAGTAGATATTATATCTATGAGCTGTAATGTTCTCCAACACTACTGTCCTTCATTTTGAGCCAAAACAAAGGCCATAGATGTCTAATTCAATGGAGTAAAAGGAATGAATCAAACAAGAACTTGACGTGAAACAGAAGACATATATCCAACACATCATGGAACAAATTGATGGGTTATGGAACAACCAGCTTCAGGAAAGAATGTGCTTTGCCTATCTGAAATGGTAAATATTAACCATACTCATTTCCCTTCCTGGTCTTGACTATATTATTTATTATATGTGTAAGTATACAAGAGAACTAGAAATACAATCAAGCAGCATATATCCTACCTAGCAAAGATGCCGTGAACAAGAACAAGAAGATGATCAGGTACATTGCCACTCAAAGAACCACTGGATGATGCAAGATTTCCTCCAGTAGCTGTATTCATAGCTTGAGCTCTAAGGGTTTGATGTTTGCAAATGCTATTTGAACCTGCAAAAATATAATCATTTGTCCTAAATTTAAAGTTGATAACATGTAATGCACAAGTTCATATACTTCAGAAAAAATTCAAAGCATATCATTTGTTGGTATATCAATGAATGATGTACACAATTCAAAAACAATGCAAAAAGTAACCAAAATTGTTAAAAATGTATTCATTACAAACAATGACCACGGTGTGCAAAAGGCCATGTTAAGAAAAACTGTTGGTAGCAAAGTGGGCATGGATAAATTATAAAAGATGAATCTTTTAACACTCAAAACTAACGGTAATATGGATGCAGTAGCATGAATACTACTGGTGCAGGCTGCTTAAGTGGGGTAGAAACTCTCAATGAATTCATGAACTTCAACAATGATAAAACAAGTTCATTGACCTCCACTATGCCCTCCTTTAAGAATTGAGGGTGACATTGATCTGTCAGCATAATAGAGAAGGACATTTCAGTGCACCAGTGAAATGGCCATTTTTAGATATTGTTATGCAAGTTTTGTGTTGATGAGGGAACTTGAATGCCAAATTCCAAGAGTATGAAGGATTAAATGGCAACTCTCGTAAAATGACCTAGGAAGTTTCAAGCTAAGCTAGCTGACTCCCACTGACCGAAACCGAATTCAATTTCAAGAATTTCAACTTGCTTCCAAATGTAAAGTTCTTAAATGATCCGAAAGATTTCACTTGCTCCAAAAATCTTCACATATCCTCTCACTACAACCAATTATCAATCTACCTCTTATATGGACTCCAAAACCAAACATGCGTTCATTTAACCAAACGATTCACAATTTATTGGTGCAATATAATTATAAAAAAAATCTAAAACAACCTATCACCAGCAGTAACTCGAAGAGAAAAATCCAATCTTCCTCAAATTACAACTTTCTCCCAACAAACAAAAAGGAGAGTTTCCATTTAGTGCGACAAGGAAAAAAGATGATTACCAGGAGAAAAATGGAATCCCTGTGAGAAAGAACAAGAACATGAAGATGAAGACGAGGTGGAACTTAATGAAGCTCCATTCCTCACATTGCTGTTGGTGTTGTTAACATTATTACTGAATCTGCCAGAATAACCGCATCCAGGCTGTAATAAAGAAGCTGCTGCCATCTCCATTTACACACGCAAAATATAATTGCATACACTGTACACGAAACAGGATGTGCGCAAAAATAGAGAGAGGAGAGATTGTGACTTAAAAGTTCCTGGATTATCGAACCTTTCAATACCATATGAATAGTATTTGGTTAGCTACTTTGAGGATCATTGGACTTGCGCGAGGTCCAAAGGGAGAATTAAGCCCTTCCCATTGAAATTGAGAACACAGCTCAGTTTTGATGCCTAAATTTTACTTTTTGATTACCAAATGCTTAGACAAGTAAACATCCTCCACAATTGACTTGACAATGGTCATACAATACAACCGCAATGTCACTGTTGTACGACGTACTCTTCATTGATGAGCTTATATAGTAAATCCTACCATACTATTCTAATAGTTTTTAATTGTACGAGTAGCTTATAGGGTGCCAGTGTATTATTTTATTTACTCTTTTATTCAGCATCAACCCTATTTGTACATTCTACACGTGGGTTACAGAAAATAGCCTCTTTATAATATAAGAATAAGGCTGTGTATTATCAGATCTCTTTAAATTTCACTTTATTGCAGAACTTCAAATTGAGTGTAAAGATGATAACATAAAAGTCAATAGTTTATTCATAAAAATAAGTCCTACCCTAATTTTTGGAAACTTAATTGCACAAATAGAAAAAATTCAAAGTTTTACAAAGAATTTAGTAAATTTCACAAAATCCGATAAAATTTTATTTCTACCGAATCCTAACATGTAAAGGTTAATTAAAATATTTATTATAATGAGACTAAAAAATGGCACGATTTATTATCAATATATTTTGTTATTAGAAGCACTTTGGAGAGAGTAATTTTCTTACTTTTTTAAGAAAATATAGATTTAAATACTTATGTGTATGTTTTTTTTACTCCTTTTTTTATCTTTGTATCAATGTACCAATGTTGAGAATATTATATTAAACTTGATATATAATACGATACAGTATTGATATCGGTTAATATCGAATATTTTTTGAGTAATTTTTAAAATTATAAAATAGCCTCTTAATTTTATAAAATCACAAAATATTCATCAATATATTAAATTCAATTTTGTTGTAGTGACCAATATTGGATTCTCTTCATCCTTACATGACTTAAATATGGCAGATGTGGACAGTGGACGTGATCTGTTGTACATACAAGAGCAATTATAGGAGTCTGATAGACTGAATAAAGAATATAGTATTATGTAACTGTGTATATATATATATATATATCGCCGTCGTACGACAGCAAGTGTCGAAATTAGCCCGATTAGTATAGCTGCCGCCAGCTAGTAACTACACCCGTAGTCACTGATTTTTTCACCTAAAACTTTCAACCATTACTTACGGGTTGGTGGAAACTTTCTAATTGAATTTATTAACCAATTGAATTTAATTACATTAATGAGATTGAATTAAATTTAATTTATAATGTTTAAAACAAATCTAATAATATTAGAATTGAATTTAATTACATTGTTTGAAACACAATCAAAATAAATTCAATTATTTCATATGACATATTTATCCTTAATTAAAAAATAATCTTATTAAATAATAAACATTCACACTTACATAGAACAACTTATAAACATCAATTTCATTATAAATAATATCATAAAAAAGTTCATTATTAAAATAAAAAGAAAAAATTGATTGCAAATAACATTAGGCTAGATCGAGCTTGTTAGATAATAAAAAACTATTATAATTTGGAATTTTTTATCTTAATAAATAACAATTCAATTATGTCTAAATTAAATTATGTATCTAATAATAACTATACACAAAATACCTTTTATTTAGACATTTTAATTATTTCATTATTTTTATGTACATGAATATTCTTAATTAAATTGAAAAATAATCACATATAAAAAAGGAAAAATTATCAAAAATATTTTCTTGAAAAATAATTATCAAAATAAGTAATAAAATAAAAGTTTAATTTAACAATAAAATTATTTTAAAGTTTTTACACTATTATATAAATAGACATAATATATAATATTAATTAGTGTAGGGTTGGAAAAGTGGGCAATGTTGGGATTGTGCGTTAAAAAATATGAGAGAAGCTTGTGGGGTTCAATTCACGTGGTTTATAAGGTGAATTGAATTTGTTAAGAGAGTGGGTTTTAAACCCATAAAAGAATTCAATTCATGCTCTTTTTTTAGTTCCAAACAGATGAATTGAATTCAATCTTCTCTTCCAAACGGGGTGTAAGTGTCTTATAGTGATTATGATATTTAACTTCCATTTCTACTCATTTTCTTAACAATTATCATACAAAGCACTTAAATGCAAAGTGTAAAACATAAGAGAATAAGAGATCTCTTGCCTTGGTCTTTTAGTACCATTGAACTTCTAGGTTAGCTCACCAATGATTAAAATGTTGTAATAGGTTGTAGTGAAACATTAATAAGTTGCTTTTAGACCAACTGAAAATGATCTTATAGAAGACATTGCGACAAGTTATAATTATGTACTTCTTTTTGGAAATTAAGATATTGTTGAACCAAAATGTAGTAAATACATGTCAAAGAGAGGCTATCACCACTAATGAAGCATATAAAAAAGACAGTACACGTGAGCTTCCTAGTCAATATAGAGATTGTTTTTTATCTCCAGGGATACTTTGAGTTAAGTAGCTTTAGTTAATGCATAGTTTTTGATCTTAAGTAGAATTTTACTGGTTAGCTCCTCATTTGTGCAAGGATTAACCTTAAAAATTCTAACATTTCTTTCTTTCCATATGAGATAAACTCATGATCCAAAAGTCCATCTTAAAGATCTTGTAGTCTCCTTTCTACTTAATTTTCATATTAGTAGCCTAATTATAGGATCATCTAAATAAGATGAGGATATGGTTCCAAATTTTGTTAGTGTAGCAGTAACCAAAGAAGAGATGCTAATGTTTTACATCTCTCTTTGACATAGCATGTACTTTGAGGATATGAGTATCTACTTTGAGCACAATTAGGTTAGGGACTTTTGGAATGAGACGTATGTGAGTGTTATTCATCTCTTTAAGCATCATAAAATTTATTAAAAAAACTTTACGATTACCTTAAAAAATGCGTCTCTAATACGATATCAAACTTTTTGAAAGAAGAAAGCATTTGTGCTATCAAGGCCTAGTGCTTTATTGAGATTCATGTAAAAGAGGACATTTTCAATGTTTATCCTTATGAAATGCTTTGTCAGAAAGTATGCTTGATCTTAGTTGATTGAATGATGAATAAAGGTGATAAAATCCTACGAGGGAAAAACATTGTTAGAAGAATTGCCTAAGGTGTTTAGGAAGTATTTAAAATAAAATTTTTAAGGTTATTATGTGATGTATAGGAATTTCTTGATTCATCAGCTAGTGTGACAATGTTGTTCCTATTTCTCATAGCTAGGGTAGTATTATGAAATCATTTAGCCATAAGATATTATTTATTTTTTTCCCCTTAAAATGGAGTTTTGAACTTTAAAGCATTACTTAATTGCTTAAGGCTTGTTTCTACTTATGTATTAATAATATATTATCTAGTTTAACCTATAAGAGCTCCTAAGCTTGTAGCTAACAAAGCCTAG
>JAOQMQ010000002.1:18583979-18603686 GCA_027563845.1 Erythroxylum subrotundum
GTTGCCTGCAACCAAATATAAAAGAAATCACTTCCGTTAAAACAAATTAATGTAGTAGCGGTAAGCGGATATCGTTCTCACAAGGAATCTCTAACGGTAAAGGTTAGCTAGTTCAAACGAAAATAAAGAGGGGGGGTTTTTTGTCACTTACGGCAATCACAAATTGAAACAGTAATTAAATCTGAAAATTAAATGGAAAAATACCTTGGTTTCGGGTCATCGACGTTATCATGCTGTTATGGATCCTCGACATAAAATTGCAATTATTAATAAACATTCATTGGGAAAACTTCTTTTAAATGTAATGGCTAGAAACATGTATCCTAGCAGTCTTATTAAACAATAACCTAGATACGATCATAGGTAAATTGAATAATAGCATTAAGAACCAATAACAAGTGATAATCATGTACGACATGAAATCAATTAAGTGGATAATTTCTTAGAATTTTCCAACTCTAACGTAGAGGGGTTAAACCTAATTGCTACTTGTGGTTACCAAAATTACTAGAAACCAACAAATCCAATTAAAAAGACAGATCTGAAATTATCCAATGTTTATTAACAACATAAAAGGTATCCAAAAAATCTCACCAAAATAACATGTAACATGGATCCTTAAACCAAGATAAGAAAATTAACTACTCATACTTGAATTGAAAACAAAGAAAATAACAAAAGAAATAGTCTCCATAACTAGTCTTTAATGAAAATAATGATAATGACAAGTGAAATTGTGCATAAACTTAAAGGTAAAAACTCAGAAAATTGAATTAGACAATAGCCTTCCTAAACCTACGAAACACTTCTTGAAATTGTAGAAAACGTGAACTAGCAAATCAGCAAAACCCAATGGACGGCAGCCACCAATCCAAGCCCTACGAAAGACTATTTTGAAGAACAAGAAAATCAAAGGCAGAGAGGGTGCGGCAGTCCCTAAGAAAACTAAAACCCTATTCTAAACCTAATCCTAAGCTACAATTGATTCCTAGAGAAGAAGATACGATGATCCTTTTTTCCAACCCTAAACCCATATACATATAAGATGCGGCAACCACCATGAGTTTCCTTCTCCTATTTCATGTAAATCTCTTCTTTTTCTTGTTTTGATTTGATCCAGATTGATTGGTCTTTTAATTTCGGTGGAAGACATCTTGAAAAGAGGTTGAGAAGATCTTGGATGGTTGTGTTCTAATTGGAGACGAATTCTGGAAATCTGCAGATTTGGGATTCTGACCTTAGGCGTGCCCACGCCTAATCTTTGAATTTCGACCAATCTGGAATTTTCGAACTTCTTGCCATATTTTTCATCTTTTTGATCCTTTTTCGTCTTTACGGCATTGAAAACCATCTGTGAACATTTAACAAGTAATTCCATCAATTTTTGAACACAAATTTCACAAATCAACCAAAATTAAGTCCAACATAAATGCATTATAATTGACTTAACAGTATTTTAGCCATATCTTGATCTGTAGATTTCCAAATGAGATCATTTTAATTTTAGATCAAACTAGATACATATATCTACAATTTTCATGAGGAAATAAATTTAATTTCTGTCTTTAAGGGTTTTAAAATTTGGCTTAAAGTTGAGTACTAGTTGTTGTCTTTATTTGAGAACAATTTGTAGTATTTTGGATAGGAATAATGAACCAAACTGCATTAACTTTATGTCATTAGAAACTTAATAAATATAGGAACATTTGTTTAGAAAATATATTGCCCAAATACCTCATTTTCTATGTCATAATGGCCATACAAAACTGACCTGAAAACCTATCCTGAGAAAAGCTGGAAAATGTAGAATGAATGAGTACTTTTCTAGTCTGTTTTTGAATATACGAAAATGGTAGTTTATGGACTGATTTATGGATGATATAAGTTGGGAATTGAAGTATACTTGATGAGGAATTCATGCTAAAAATAGTTGTCATTAAGATGTTTTCAAATCTGGAAAATTTGTGTTATAAGTGTGTTTGTAAAACAATGAATGTTAATGACATAAGTGAACATAGTGTTTGTAAAACAATGAATGTTAATGACATAAGTGAACATAGTGTTTGTAAAACAATGAATGTTAATGACATAAGTGAACATAATTTTTGTAAGCCTTAGTGTAACCAATATGGAAGTTAAATTAACCTGAAATGAAGTAACCTTAAGGGACATGAAATTTGGAAAATTTCATGTGTCAGTGATGTAGGACATCATATACACGTGGTGTGGAAAACAAAAAAATTTTGTTCCAGGACTTTCCCCGAAGTCCATGATCTATGTGCCTATACAAGCAAAAACCATAAAACCTACTTGAATATTCCCAATTCACATACATGTTCCTAACATATATATATAGGAATTCATGACATTTACATAAATCATTCATTCATATAATAAACATGTACCTTATGTGTAGTCTCATTCGTTTGTCAATCTTCTACTCGTCAGGTTGTCACAAACCACAACAACCAAAATAGACCGTCTCCAACAATATTCAAGCAGAGATTGGAGAAACTAACCGAATCAAACTCTTTGATCTGGAAATGGCTAGAACAAAGACAAGAGTGCTAGCTCTCACCTTTGTTATATGGAGAGCAACGTGAAGGAGAGGAAGAAGATGAAAAAGGTAAGAAAGATGAGAAGAATCGTATGAGAATCGTGAAGAAGGAATTTTTAAAACTTGTTTTTCATGATACATTCATCTTACTTGCCTTTTTTGCTTTTGTCTTTTACTGCTTTTTTCTTTTATCAATTAAAGACATTAAATGCAACTTATTAAAGAAAACTCTCATCTTCCACGTTGCACACACCTTAGTCACATTGGGATTGGTCCTACCGGGTTCCAGGTGTGGAAAAACACCGGAGACTTGTTTCAGCAATATAGATGTCACGATCTCATGAGGACATATCCCAATCTCATCAGGATCTATTTGATTCTATTACTCGCCATATAGTGGATCTCTATCTAAAACTATTTTATGAATCCTTCGGGTCACTCTTATGCGTGTGACCCATTAGGTTCCCGATTATGTTGGCCACTTAGATTAACACTTAATCCAAACAAGTCATAAGCGGCATCTAATAACACATCATGACCCCAATTGACCGGAAAGTAATTGGTTTGATGAATGAACCCATGCTCATCAAGAACCATCTCACGAACCCAGCAATTCGTCCTTTTACCATGCTATACCCTACTTGGTTATGAGTATGGGCAAAGCGTTAACTCTCACTAAACTGACTACGTCAAATCTAGTCCAAGTGATATCAGTTCTTGTCCTGTGACTCATTACTCTATATGTCAATGAAGACATTCTTTATGACACATGCTCTCTGGCCAGAGATTTCTAAGTAATGACCCCGATAAGAGGTTGTGGGTATCATCTTCTGCTATCACAAAAGTGGTGAATTCTCTATTGGCTACTCAATTACCTTCGAATACATCAAGTTGTAACTAATCACCACCATATGAGCAACCTCTACAAGGAAACAAGGAATGAAGTTAAAGCATAGAATTGGTATCCAATTCTGTTTTTGTATACCAGTCGGGCTTTGTGTTTTTGTATCCTTTCATTAGCACGATACTTTGTCTTGAACACCCATTTCAACCCAATAATATTTTTGCCATCTGGAAGATCCATTAACTCCCATGCCTTATTTTTTTTAATTGCCAAAATCTCTTCTTTCATTGCATATCTCCATTCTTCCTTTGTGGCTGCTTCCTAAAAGATGATTGGATCTGCACCAAATAATGTAAATGTGCAAGTTTCATACATATCAGCAAGTGATCTAAACCTTTCTGGAGGAGTTTCATCTTAATTTTCTAGTGCCATCAATGTTGAGCTGCTACTAGTTGGGCTGTTACTGGAAGAATGTCTTGGTGTTCTTGATGTACTAACAGGAGAGATTTCACTTGGAAGGACTTCATTTTCTGTCAAGATTTGCGACTTCTCATTACTATCTTCCCATTTCCAACTTGATTTTTCATCAAAGATTACATCTCTACTAATAATAATTTTGCCATTTGGTGGATTATACAAACGGTAAGCTTTGGATTGAGAACAATAGCCAATAAAGACACAATTTTCTGATTTTGCATCAAGTTTATGTCGATGTTGAGAATTTGCCAAATCATAAGCAGTACAACCAAAAATTCTTAGATGACTCACTGAAGGCTTTCTACCTTTCCAAACTTCAAATGGTGTCTGATACATGACAACTCTTGTAGGAGAAATATTCAGCAAGTATACTACATTGTTAACGGCTTCTGCCCAAAACTAATTTAGAATATTCCTGCTTTGTAACATGCTTCTAGCCATCTCCACCACAGTACGATTCTTTCGCTCAGCTATGCCATTTTGCTCTGGAGTATAAGGTGCTATTAATTCCTTGTGAATTCCATGTTCTTCACAAAAAAGATTAAATTCTTGAGACACAAATTCTCCACCTCTATCTGTTCGAAGAAATTTCAATCTGTTACCATTATGCTTTTCAACCAAGGCCTTAAATTTCTTAAAGCTTTCAAAAGTTTCAGATTTAATCTTCAGAAAATATACCCAACTCATGCGACTATAATCATCAGTAAATAGAAAAAAAATATCGAGCCCCACCAATTGAATTTGTATTCATAGGACCACATAATTTTCACACATTATTTCAAGACAACTAGAGGCTCTCCATAACTTTCCTACAGGAAAAGATCTTCTATGTTGCTTGCCATAAATGCAACCTTCACACACATTGTCTGTCATGACCCGGTATCACATCGAGCCCATTACAACCGCCGCATACCCAAGTTAAAAATACTCACGGTATCCTTAATCCGACTATGCAAGGCTAACTGAATCTCGCTCTTTTTTTATAAAAAAATTTGGGCAGCACAATGGTTTTATTTTAAAAATCCCAAAACTCAATCAAATACCTGCAAACAATTTTAAACACACTTCTATATTCACATCAAAAATTTTACCAAAACTTCAAGACTTTTAAGTCCACTCAAAGTAATCTCAGTAACAGTGTCAAAGTTCATATATAAGGTCTTTTACAACAACAAAATAGTCAAGAGTTAAACTTATATAATCATAAAGCATACCAACATAACCAATCTAATAAAAACAGTAAAATAACTAACGAGCCACAATACAAAAAAGTACAAACAATGACTACCCACGTGCGGTAATGCCCCAAAAATATCAAAAGACTGCACGATACACTCAGAGCTTCAAGCTCACTACATTAACCTCCATGGTTGGAAAGTGGAGAGGGTGACTACATTATGTACTCAGTGATTAAGAAAAACATATATCGTAAATAAAACTTGATACATACCAAGACGATGTAGATAACCTATGAAGTGAACATACATCCCATAGAAACACATAGGCCTAGCCTATGACTCAACGTATACTGGTTACGAACCACATAGGCCTAGCCTATTAATCACTTATTTGGTAGACATAGGTTTCGGTTCCAGTTCCAGTTTCAGTACACAAAATCATAAAAACATCACATGTATAAATCAAATCTCGTTAGAAAACAAATCCCAGAATAAGCCAAAACAATCATCTGTGACACCACTAGTCGGCCAAACTAATGTGCACTTCCACTGATCCTCGGTGTTGGCTCGACTTTCATCTGTGGTGAGTCCGGACTATATTTGAAAAGAGTGTCATGACCTTAGGTGATGACCTCGTCAATGTCTAGACCCTAGGTGTGGAATCACCCGCAAGTCCCGTAGAAAGGTGTCGATACAGGGACTCGACTTTTATGTACCAGCGTCAAGGGTACGGAGGTCGCTTAATTTATTATGCCCAGCACACGATTGACCAATCATTACCTCACCAATCACAAAAAAATCATATACAAATATTAAGTATAAAATCAAGTAAGGCACCATGCCTTTATTTATCGGTCCAACCGATCAAATGGAACCTTTTCATAGCTCTAAGCCAAAAGAGAACACATATACACAACATATATGACTCGATTTTGCATATGTAAATTTCAAAACATTATTTCATAAAACAAAAGTCATCTTTTGCACTCTAAGTGCAAAATGTTATTCAAAACAATATTGTTTCTTAAATACATAAACAAATTAGCATCCATTTAAAATTCAATTCTACCATACATTACCTAGGTTCAAAATTCACATACAAGTCATCATGCATGTCTTAGGATGTTCCTAACTTACCTTAAAAGAAGGTGTACACTCCCTTGACTTCAATAATCCTCGGTACGAGCTACTTGATCCATAGCTCGCAAGCCTTTATACATACAAATATACAATATTTACTACTCAGACATGTATCTCATATTTATACACCACCATAACCAAATTCATCCCTAATCAATCATCATAAATGTTATTCTAACATATGTCAATTGGTCAATAATTTACTTACTAATTCAGCTCAATGTCTCCTCAACCATCAAGATAACCCAACTTTATGTGCAATATTTATATCCTTTTCTTCCTAATGTTCCTTTATGAACAAGTTGTTTCTTTTAATCATAACTCTCTCTAACAAAATCCAAATGCCATGATTCTTGTGCCCCCTAAAACTAGACTTCCATTAGTATTATTATAACTAAAAATTACACAAACAACATCTCCCTTTAAAATATAATCTCCAGCCAAATTCTGTCTTGTTTCTGGTAAGAAACAGGCTGGCATCCGATACGCAAACCATAATAAATCATTATCAATACATCTCCTAACAAAACAGTTTCATAGAACCATTAATAAGACATTAATAATCATTTTTCATATTTTATACTCTCACTAATTCGGACTTTAAGGTCCTCAAAAATCAGGAAATAATACAAGGTTCCTGCACAGGGGTCTATCACAAGCAGTATTAGGGAAACAAGTATAACTCGAGCTCTAGTCACTATTTTGTCAAGACACTTTCACAGAGGTCAAGTAAAGACCTATATCTACAACTTTTATTGTTTGATTTTCTTCAAATTCGTGCTCTAAGAATATGAAATACAGATCGAAAAAGAAAGATGAAATTGAAACCAGAATTTCAACTTACCTTGATAACTTCTTTCCTTCTCCTCTTCTCTTCACCTTTTTCTCTCCTTCTCTTCTCATTTTCATTTTTCTCCCTCTTCTAACCTTATGGCAGACCTTCACTCTTACTTCTATTGCCTTTTCATCCATTTTCTCTAGACAATTCAAGAAGGTCAAACTAATCCATGCCTCGCCATTCCTTTGGTCCATATGTCACCATTCTATTGATACATATGTTATCCTTCTATTGGTCCATATGTTACTATTATATTGGTCCATGTGTCACTTAATTTAGTCTCCACATGTCACTCATTTTAAGCCTCCATATGTCACTACTTGTAAGGCTACACATGTCACCAATTATAAGGCTACACATGTTACCAATTATAAGGCTATATAAGTCACCATTTGTAAAGCTACATATGTCACCATTCTATTGCTCCACATTTCACAA
The DNA here is from genome assembly GCA_027563845.1 of Erythroxylum subrotundum. Lineage (NCBI taxonomy): Eukaryota > Viridiplantae > Streptophyta > Magnoliopsida > Malpighiales > Erythroxylaceae > Erythroxylum > Erythroxylum subrotundum. Next base: position 18,591,452 of record JAOQMQ010000002.1, read on the forward strand.
GTATAAAGTGCCATTTGTCATAAAATTAAAGAGCCACTTTTCGCAATTATACTCAAGCCACTTGTCATCTATTTAACTGAGCTATTTGTCACTTATTCCCAATGCCACATGTCATCATTTCATAGGCCTAATCAACCTAAATTCCTATGTATCAATTTATCTTGCTCTTTAACATTTTTTCTTAGACTAGATGCACATATCACCTCATCAATTACTCAATTGTAACAATAAATTTCCAATTCACTAATTATAATCCATCAATTCATGTTAATGGTAAGTCAAAATGCAAAACATTGGGAATGCACGTTTATATCACATTCATTTTCATTCCCTACCCTGGAATATGTCAATTAAGTGCATATACCATCTTGCAATGTTTTCTAATTCATGATTCATATGTGTATATAAATATTATGCATGTGAATGAAATGCACCTCGTAAATTCTTAAATGAAATAACTCATGTGACTCAATCTAACAGTTTAATCTCTTAACAATTTCAGGAGGCAGGATATTACATTGTCAATCAGTTCTAAGTTTGGCAAGCCAATGACCATCTCGTTTTGACTCAATAACCTCAATCCATTCATATTCAAGTGACCATAACGTAAATGCCATAACTTAGATTCAGCGTCATTCTTTTGACTAGCAATCAAAGCATGTTGTGTTTTAGAAACTTCAAGAGGAAACATGTTGTTTTTTGTAATACGAGCATTTGCTATGATACTACCTATTTTTTTATTCTTAATAACACATGTTTCATCATCAAATAATACTGAAAATCCACTCTTCATCAGTTGCCTAACACTTAATAAATTATGTGCCAGATTAAGAGCAAACAAAACATCCTAAATAAGTTTTAGTTTACCATCACAAGTAGAAATAGCCACTGTACCTTGACCTTCAACTTGTATTTGTTTATTATCTCCTAGCCAAATTAGCTTCTTCTTTGATTCATCTAGCTCCTTAAAATGATGACTTCACTCCAGACATATGATGCGAACAGCCGCTGTTAACAAACTAAACATTATTTTCACAATTAGCTGCTACAGAATGAGCCATAAAAAGCATGCTTTCTTCTTCTTCTTCTTCTTCTTCTTCTTCTTCTTCTTCTTCTTCTTTTGCTTTTTCCTCTATATAGCTGGCTTAATTGCTTTTATCCCAACAATATGTTGTTGTATGTCCGAACTTGTGACAGTGATAACATTGAACATTTCTACAGTTATTTGACCAAGTAGCTTGGCCCCTGCTTCTGCCTCTACCATGACCCCTGCCTCGAAAGCCACTTCTTCCACCACCTCTGCCATATTCTTGCTTTGATAAAGACTCCTCGTTCACTTGAAATGCTTGTTCTTCATTTTTCTCCAGTGACCCATTTGTCCTTGCTTCATAAGCTTGCAAAGAACCCATTAGTTCATTAAATGACAATTCAGCTAAGTGTTTAGATTCCTCAATTGCAGCAACAACATGTTAAATTTGGGAGTTAAACTTCTCAAGGCTTTTGATACCACAGTTTCATCATTTATCTCCTCACCATATGTCTTCATTTGACTAACAATTCTAGTGACTGTAGGTAAGAAATCTTGGATATACTCATTGTTCTTCATAGATAATGTTTCAAAATCATGACAGAGAGATTGGAGTTTCACGGTTCTTACCTTTGATGAACCTTGAAACTCTTTGTGCAATATCTGCCAAGCTTCTTTTGATGTATTTGCTGTTGCAATTCTTGAGAAACTGTTGTCATGAATTGTTTGCTGTATGAACACCAATACATCAGAATCCTTCATCTTGTTTTCTCTTAAATGATTGTTGTTTGCATCTTCATTATCAAACCTATTCTCCACCAGCTCCTATAGATCTTGAGATCTGAATAAGGTCTTCATTTTAATACTCCAATATTCAAACTTTTCTCCTTTAAAAATAGGAATGAGAAGTTGCCCAAAGCTTGTTAAGTTTCCGTTGGCTGCCATGACGAAGGCCCACTGTTTCCTGGAGAAAAGAATCTGGCGCTCTGATACCACAATGTTGAATTTGAACGTAATAAATGCAGGTAACAAAGGTGTTGAAATCAATTCAAAAGTGCATTAATTTTGTTCAACAGGGTAGCCATATATATAGGCTTACAAATTGACACGTCTCTTATAATGCTAAAAAGTCTAAATCTACTAACAACTAATGGCTAAGTAATACGAACCACTTTAATAGAAATAATAATTTAAAAATAAACAAAAGACTCGGTCATTTTTGAATCATTCTTCAACAAAGAGGATGTTATTTCGGACTTTTAAATATGGAAAGAAAACTGAACCAATGGTTAGAAGGTTTTGGTGGTCTAGACGAGGGTGTTTACTAGAGAAGGAAGAGCATATGTCTATGACTAATTATTTTTTAAATAAGAATTGAGTATATTTACATTTTAATTTATGAAATCTACTATTTTTTATAATTAAGAAATATGATGTGCATATTAGTCTTTTAAGTCTATTAATATTTAGTCTTAATGGAATAATAACTAGAAATAATTTAATGATAATAATAAAATATAAAAATAAATCTCGTGATTATTATCTATATGTTTTTTTGGATTCAGGGCCTGTTTTCTTAGATGAACCTTTTGCAAATCCGAACATGGAATGAATTAAAGAATGCGCATAGTTCAAATATTTGCCTAGCCACTGGATGAAGCTCCACAAATGATGATATTGGACTGCAGGTAATTCCAAGGGCCGGTCGAATAACCTACACGGAAACGACAAGAGAGATGGCCTTTTCTTATGGCACTTTGTTAGTCTAAGAAAACCAATCCACACCTGGTTTGGCATCATCTGAAGCTTAAGCTTTCGGTCCACATACCACGCTGCCACGTTATTAAATCTTTAGAATTCTAATCTGGGAACAGCCATCTCATGTAGAACAATCCATAAATTCCTTCCCAATTGCCTTTCAACGCCAATCAACCTTTTAGACATTGTACTCTGCACGAAACAACAAACTGAAATAGCGCTAAACAAATCGAGACAATTGGCCTGCTGTTCTGCGTCCCAAAGAGGCTTTTCTCTGGCTAATCTGGAGCTTTTCATACTAACCATTACAAATTTACAATGAAGATGCCGTAAGAAAGGTGACAGTTTTCGAAGTTATTTGTTGATAATATGAGTAAGTTCAGTAAATTGACAAAAGGAAATCCTTAAGATGCAATGGAAGTTGCTGGAACCTGGTTTCATTTTTTTGGCCACACGTAATCCCCTTCCTCCAGGCACCTAAGTGAATTTATAACTTGACATAAGGGAAGATAATCGTAATCCAAGGGGATAGTAGATTTCCCATTTTCAGACAACTGAAGTGATTGAGAAATGACCGCAGAGAACTTGACAAAATAGGTTTCTTTTCCAACGTTTGCATAGCATTTAACACGAGTACTGACAAGCTTAAAAGTGTATAATATTCTTGGTGGCTAATACAATGCTATTAATTTTGGTTTCTCCATCAGTTTTGTCTTGTCCGTGCAATTGCTTGTATTAATAGAGACATGATCTCAAACTAAATCCATGCAAACACACTATCCTCATAGTTGCCTTTCAAACCCAAGAAACGTGGAAACCATCAGCTATGGCCGAGAAGGAAGGAGGGATTATCAAGAAGGGTCATGAGGAAGGGCTTAAAATGACAGTTTCTCTTCTTGAGGAATTTGGACTTCCTCTGGGACTACTTCCTCTTGAAGATGTCGTTGAAGTTGGTTTTGTAAGGAACACAGGATATTTCTGGATTGTCCAAAAGAAAAAGGTTGAACATAACTTCAAGTTGATCAGTAAACTTGTAAGTTATGACAGTCAAATCACTGGCTATGTTAGCAAAAAACTGATCAAGAAACTCAAGGGTGTGAAGGCTAAGGAACTCATGCTTTGGCCCCCAGTGAGTGAGATAGTTGTTGATGAGCCTCCTACGGGCAAAATTCACTTCAAGAGCCTCGCAGGTATCACCAAAACTTTCCCAGTCGAGGCATTTGCTGCTGGCCAGTAAAGGCAGGATTTTTAATTGGAGTTCCACCAAGCACCTGCTTTATACTTCGAATACGATTCGAACTATATTTTCCTTCGCCACCATGAAGTTGCCTTATCAAGGACTGTTGAGTTGATTCTGGCTAGAGCTGAGAAAGTTAATAAAGCTAGAGATTGCATTTGGATTTGGCAACTTCTTGTCTACTATAGTATCTTATAGAATATTGTTACACAAATACATTCAGACTGGTGTAACCTTTTTTAATTTTAATTTTTATATTTTGAACTGTTGAATAAAAAACCATAATTAAATAATATCACAAGAGACAAATATAAAATTTTAAATATAAAAATTGAAATAAAAATTAAATCATATACAAATTTAATATAATTAATTTTATTTACTTTAAAATTTAACTATAATCTGTCAAACATTTAGATTTTTTATATTTTTTTATCAGTAACATAAATTAAATAAACAAAGAAAAAAATTAACATTTATGTAGTTTTTCTAAATTAGAGTTTAAAGAAGGGTCAAAGAGATAAACCTCCCATAGTTTAAGAAATCTTTGAAAACTCCTTACTCTTAAAATTCTAAAAAAAGAAAACCCTTTTTAGTTTTCAGTTTTTTTTGAAAAACTCCTTATCTTAAATTTCAGTTAAAAAATAACAATAAAACATATGTAGTATAAACATTAAATATGGAGTAATCAAATGTCACTAATATGATAACCTAACTCAGCTCTTAAATGTAACGTGCATAAATTAAATTTAACTTAAATTAATAATTTAAGATAATTATAATAAATTATTAGTTTGATTGAAATTTAATTAATTTAGTTCGAGTTTCAGTTTTAGGTTGAATCGTCATATAAATAACATTTGATTAATCCACATTTGATGAACATATTGCATGTGTTTCATTATTTTTTTAATCTGAAGTCTAAAAGAATGCGTTTTTTTTATTATAAAAAACTGAAAATTATAAGGATTTTTTTCAAGAATTTTAAAGATTAGAGAGTTTTTTTCCTAAGATTTCTTAAACCATAGGAGATGTTTATGTCTTTTACTTTATAAAGAAACTAAGAAATAACCTTCTTATAAAATTGTAATTGAATCTAGAAACACGCTAGGACAATAATTAGACTGCCAAACTTCACATCTTCATTTTAATTCCCAAATAGCCTGTTGCTAAGGAAAATCTCAGTAATTAATACTATTATCAAATAGGGTATCGAAAAGGATTACAAATCAAAGTCTAGCTTCAATTAAGCCCATAAAAACTCCCTCCTTTAGGCTGCACTCCTAAATTACTTCAATGTTCAAGCGCAACTGACAAAACTCATTTCAACTTTTTATTCAAAATAGATTCTTAATGAAAAACAATAAACAGAATTAACTTTCATTGGTTAAGTGTCATGTCATTACTAACGTAGCAGTTCTTTTATATTTTAAAAATCTATTGGTAGACCTTACTGCCATATATAAGCTAGTGACATACTGGCCCTACTAACATATTTAAAAATAAATTAATACTTTCTTTATTTTTTTGAATAATATATAATTTATTTTCTAAATCTTTTTATAGGGTTCACCATAATTTTTTAAAAATATAAAAAGTTTCACTTTATACTTAACTGATATAAGTTTAATCCCATTAAAATTTTCTTCTACTAAGAGTCTATGTTGAAAACGTTAGGGTTGAACTTGAATGCTGTTTGCTAATGTAGCACTTAATTGACAGACGTTTATGTTGGAAAATCGGGCTGGGATCTAATCCCGATCATAGCGGAATAATTATGAAAATTTTTCTTAATTTTTGATTTCTTGAAAACCAGGATCTCTTTAATTCTATAAAATGATTAACACATAAATCATAATAAAGAGTGAATCTAAATTTGTATCTTATTATGAAGCTTAATCCTTATCTTGTCATATCCCTCGAACCGTTTTCAAAACCGATTCGTCTTGGCCAACGTAGTCGCACAAATATCTGGCCTCTAACAATATCCACAGAATGGGTTGAGAGAACCTTGTAACTCTTACAGCGAGGGTTAAGCAAGGATTGTTAACTCCATCAGAGCTTAAGCTTGTTTATAACGAGTTTTGGATATTTTAGTAATTTAATTGAAATATTTACATGTAATTAAAATTACAAATAATTATAATTAAATACCAATTATGCTCAAATAAGATCTAATATCTCATATTGATCCTTATTTATTAAATATCTCATATTTAATCATAAAGTTTGTCAATCTTTACAATCAAGTACAACTTGATTAAAATATTTTTGCTCTCTTTAACCCATTCTTTATATAAGACCAATTAAGTTCCCAAATATGTTGCAATGATTATAAATTATAATTATAATTCATAATTGTTTTAATTTATCTTTAATTCTCCAATTAAACAATCTATAATCATAGATCAAGATTGACGTCTAGCAACACATCATGACTACCCAAATATTTAGGAATGTCAAAGTGATTTTGACTAACCTTTCCTTGCATGATTTTCCGTATAGTTGAATCCTTTTATCATTTAATGTTCCGATTGATTAAACATAGAGCATGAAATTAATGTCTACTCTTTTTTTAGACCAATCATATTTGTTCTCTTCAGCTATTGCTTTAATTAGTGACATTTGTAAGCTATTTACAAAGTATCATTCCACTTTGGACAATGATTTTCCGAATCAATACTAATCGAGAACAACAGAACATTCTCCTTAATTACTTTCGAGTGATGAATCCTATCTTGATTACACAACTACCTCCATAGAGTTCGTACTACATCCAATGACTATTGATTGACCGAATCATGATTAAATAAACCATAAATAGTATCAAAACATAGCAATTCTTATATAAGATAACTTTGGTGGCCTTAAGTCTAAGGATCACTTATACAATCATCATAATGAGAATTTCATAGATATAGAAGTAATGCTCCAATTAGATTTCTCATATTGGGTATGTTCAGTGAACTTGTTCTCTAACAAACATCCATACGTTTGTTTAAGTATCTCCATAATTTAGTCTATGAGATCGACTACTTCCTTCATAAGGAAAAACAAAACGTGTGATAGTCTTTTGATGTTCTATTAATATCCAGTCTTAATAGAATAATGACTAGGAGGAACATTTATGGATAATACATAAATATAATATGAATTTCATAATTATAATCTCATTATAATTTCATTTGTAATGTATAATTATCCAATAGACTTTATCACGTACATCTTAATGTATACAAGATAAAAAATGCCTTTAAATTATATTGTCACTAAACTACAACTAAAGCGATTGGTTGTAGGGTATAAACTAATAGTCTCCTACTTACACTAAGCTAATCATTTAAGTATCATATATTATATCACCATATGATGATTATATTATTACTGGTATAGTGGCTTAATGAGAGAATTCTACAATATTCTTTATAGTGAGTACTTACTTAACTCTTACAACTTCCGTCTTAATTATCATCATAATTAAGAAAAATTACCTAAATACATCCTTGGATCTTTGTTGAGACCTTAGCTCCTTTGACATGCCCAATGGCTTTAATGTTCCATAATACATTACTGTCTTGAACAATGCAAGAAACTATATCAAGTTCACTAAAGAACTTATTGATCTAATTAATCATTTCCACAAAATGAAAAATGTATTAAGGTTTAATTAGCATTCATTGCTACATTGGAACCTTTCCAATCTTAAATCATATTGTTCTAAGTAAATAAACTTTAATTAGGATTTACTTTTAAAGTTATATCCTTATTACCTTGAACTCAAATATTAACTCATACATAGATTAATGGATATCTTTAATACTTCACAAATGTCTGATATCTCAAATACTAAACATCCTTAGTACATTATCTTTATACTTAGACTTAAAACAGGTGAACAATGTCTAATCTATCTCTATAGATATAATTCTCATAATTAATTTATTACCTTTGCATACCTAATAAGATTTTTTCTTGGAAAATTATATTTTCAACAATTAAAAATTAGAATTGATGTTCTCTATGAGCAATAAGTGTCCATATACTCCCACTAAAGAGGAAAAATACACTCCCACTAACCTTCTTATAGACATGATAAATTCACAATCATCTAAAAATGAACACTTTGAATTCATCATGGAAGTGAATTTTCAATGTCTCGTAGCCTTTCAACTATACATCAAATATATCAATAAAGGTAATAGTTCTAGTTGGATGTATCGTTATGAGATTTGAACTTTTCAAATTTCATCTTAGTCCCACTACTTATCCTGAGAGCCATTCTTTTATAAATATTGAAAATTTAAAACTCACCATAACGATCTCATCGAAGTGCTTCAACATTCTCAATGCTTAATTTCTACTTAGATTTAAACAATTTGAACTTTTCAAATTTTTAAATCATTATTTCATTTAATACATATAACTATATAACATAAAGTCATTAGTAATCTAATGAAATATAAGTATTATCCTTTTATGAATTGTTATTATATCCAATACGTCATATGTAAAAATTTAACAATTCAATACTAGCATCAACCTTTCATTAAAGATTGATTTGGTTATTCTTAAATTTGACAAGTTTCATATGATTCATAATCAAAAGGATACTTATATCCTTGTATGTCACTTTATGATTCTCATTATGTTGATTTAACCAACATGGTATGAAAGGTAGACTCGATTATCCAAATTTTTAATCTTGCCACTAATGTTAAGCATAAGTCTCCTTTAATCCAACACATACAAACTATTTGTATAAAATTGGATCAACTGCTTTTACTTAACAATTTATTTCTTATCAAGCATTGAACTTTATAATAATGTTAAATTTGAATTCAGTATCAAATACTCATAAGCATAAACTAAAAATATATATGATCTCTATCACATCTTGTATAGGCAAGAAAAGTCGAGCAATAATTTTTCTTCTTATGATAACTATTATCATACTATAGCGTATGCCTTTAATTGATGTCTATGTTTATGCTTTTAGTAGCTAAATTAAGTGAAATAATTTCATTAAGATACTATACTTTTCAGTTCTGCTCCTCTTGCATCTTGTTATCACGGTGTTGACATACATCTTACATATTGTTTTCAAAGTTTATGAGACATTAGTCAACTCAAAATGTTAATACATTTTATCATCTATATGACTTTAAAATATCGCGAAAACTTTGTCACTAAATCCTCAGCAGGGATTATAGCAAAATAACATAATGGACATACAATTTTCTATTTAACTTTTAAGAACTCTTCTCAAACCTAACCTATGTCCAAGAAATTAGATTCTCTTACTTATTATCAACTATACTAAACAAGGTAAATTCCACTCAGAACAAAATAATTGTAAGAAAGCAAGTAATTAATTATATGCCATGACTACCAAATGAGATTAGGACTTTAATCATGTATTTATTTACTCCCACTATTTTATTCGAAATAATAGCCCTCACTACTATTCAGAAAAATTAATCTTTCTAGTGGCCTAGGATCTCATTCAAATTTAGTTTATCATGAGTTTTCCCAACAAACCAATTAAAATTAAATTGGGTAGATAACAACTTTTTCAATAACATCTCATGTGACTCTTAGATCCGTTAGGAGACAACTCTTGCCAAAACATATCTTATATGTTATTCCTAACCCTGCCTCTAAATTTACATAATCATGAGTTTGCTTATCCAAATCATGCAAATTTAGTTAAGTAGAACCCACTATCATAAGACTAAATATGTTTAGGTTAAAGCGGCCTTGAATTTGTTCAACAAGCCTACAATAAAAAAAAAACTCTGATTTATTATTATAACAATTGAAGACAATAATCACGTTCTTAACGTATACTTAATATTTTAACAAGTGATTTTTATCTTCATACGTCTCATCAAACACATCGCATATATAAAACATACAATTTAAACATGCTTCCAGTATATATATATCAACCATATAAATAAAGTATGCAACTTATGCTCTCATAATCAAATTATATGTATAAAATATCAAGCTTCGTTTAATTTTAATTATTGATCTTCATAATTTAAAGTAATATTTCCAACTCTTTGGAAAAATTAAATTAGATTAAACTCATTGATTCATGAATAAATTAAATTCCTATTCCAAATAGAAATTTATTTTGATTTGAAAACAATTTTCAAATCCAATTGGAAACTATTTCCAATTATCTTGACTCCTTTAATCAAATTTAATTGAAAAAATTTCCAATAAATTATTCTTTTAGCTTATTATAATTTAGAAAAACTCCTTTTTAAAAATTAAATAGTAACATATTCTAATCTAATTAGAAATTACCTTTCCTTAATTAGAAAACTATTTTCTAATATTAAAAGGAAACCACTTTCAAAATTAAATAAAACACCTTTCATATTTAATTAAGAAAGTCATTTATATTATTTATTTAGAGATTATATTCTTAATTAATTAGGAAGTTTTTCTTTAATAAGTTAGAAAACCAATTTTCAAAAATATTAAAGAAATCTCATTTTTCTCAATTAATAAATGAAAATACTTTTCAAAATTTAATCAAGAAAAATACTTTTTCTAAAAAGTCATGAAACTTATTATTTATAGTTAAAGAAACAATTTCTAAATAAATTGAAGAATAATTCTCTAAACAAATAAAGTTATAAATTTAATTTATCTCAATCAAATTGAAATAAACAAATTTAATCAACAAACACCTTTCTTAATTACTTAAGAAAAATATTTTTTAATTCTAAGGAGTGTAATTATTTAATTTCAATCTAATTAAAACTAATTAATTCTAATTTTAGAAACTACATCTTTAAAATTAATTAGGAATCTATATAATTATTAATCTTAATCAAATTAAGAAAAATAATTACCTTAATTTTGGAATTGAATTGATAATTAATTTAATTTAGTAATTAAACTCTTTGAAAAAATAAATTTCAAAATATTCCTAGTAAAATAATTACAAAACTTTTTCTAAATTTTTGATTTCTCGAAAACCAAGATCTCTTTAATTATATGAAATGATTAACATATAAATCATAATAAAATGTGAATCTAAATCCGTACCTTATTCCAAAACCAATCTGTCTCAACCATCATAGTTGCACAAATGTCTAGCCTCTAACGGTATCCACAGAATAGGTTGAGAGAACTCTCTATCTCTTATAAAGAGGGTTAAGCAAGGAGTGCTAGCCCCATTAGAGCTTAAGTCTATTTATAATAGGTTTGGAAATTTTAGTAATTTAATTGAAATTAAATTCTAATTTCAATTAAACTTTAATTAGAATTTTTAATTAGAATTACAAATAATTCTAATTAAATACCATCATCATCATCATTCACCCAGTTTAAAGTCCCGCATTGAGGCAGGGTCTGGAGAGGTCTGATAGTACACAGCCTTACCCCTACATAGTAGAGAGGCTGTTTCTCGGTAGACCCACATGCAGATGTGACAAGTAAAAAAATGATGCACGATTCAAGTTAAACCTTAAAAATAGTAGGAATAAATAATAATAGTAAGAAACAATAATAAGAAATATGGAGCTAATAATAAACAGAAAATTAATAGATTATAAAAAAAACAATAACATAAAACTACGAAAAAATTAAAAACCACTTTCCATAAGAGTAGAAATTTCAATATATATATATATATATATATATATATATAAGAATATCAATATAAATTGAAAATAAGAATATCAATAATAATAATAATAATAATAATAATAATAATAATAATAATAATAATAATAGTAATAGTAATAATAATAATAAAGATAAATATAATAATAATAATAGTAGCGTAAATTGCAGCGTAATCCAAGTTATTCAAAAGGAACGATCTCACTTTGTCAGGCGGCTCAAAGAAGGAATATGTCAGACCCTAACCGTTAGTGACAGACGTTTGGCCAGTAAGAGCAACGTTATGCCCAACGTTCCAGCTCCGTCGAAAAAGGTAAAAAGAATGAGCAGGACTTTGGGAACTGGCTGCGGCGGTGTCCTCTTGAGTTGCATATATTACCAAAATAATAAAACTAGCTTGTTGGAACCCGTTACCGGATATCCAACCCCTTGCTAAAAACCCTTGCCTAATCCGAAAATCCCGATAATAATTTTTTTTTTTAAAACCATTCCCATACTAATTAACACCATATCGGTTTCCATTTTTAGGAAACTATTCCTCATGCAAATATTAATTCACTTAATTCATC
>JAOQMQ010000002.1:18614703-18639755 GCA_027563845.1 Erythroxylum subrotundum
ATCTCCAAGTCCACTAACAATTTCATCCATCTGGGCACTTGAAACAGAGAGAAAACTTCCTAATGAGATGTACAAGATTGAATCTTTTGGTTGGGAGTCTAGCCATTGCAAGTAGCTATTGTTGGGATCGTTATTATTAATACCTACACTTAAATCGATCTTGGATGGTCTTCCTCAACCATTTTACTCCCACTAACAACTTGATTCCCTTAATCTAAACACTAATGGCTTATGCCCTTCCTATAAAGCAGCTGAAAATAGACAAGGCTACGAAATTGAACTTCATTATTAAGCAGCCTCTAATCTTGTGAGGCTGGTGAGGGTCCCTTTCGGCTACTGCGAAACGGCACAGCTACCATCAGAGGAACATTACGTACCAATCCCAAGGCCAATGGAGTTCACAGGAATGGAAAAGGTGGCAAAAGAAGAGATATATGAAGACTACAGACCCGAGCATGGCGTAACGACAACAACATCTGAACTTGAGTAACGACAGACCCAACAATGGGTTTTTTGAATAACATACATAGATTTCAGTGGCATAATCTTATATATACACCTTGATGAGTTCTGAGAAGGTTTTAACATTTAAACTCACGTACACTATTAAACTGTATAGTAAACAGAGCATGCAGGAGCCATATCCACACAGCGAAAGAGAAAACGAAAGGAACAAATACAGATAATATATGACCCACCTGGAGTCAGTCGAAGAAGAGGATGCAAGCCGGCGCAAAGAGGAAAAAAAGCAACAGTTGAAGATGCAAGTCGACGAGAAAAATATGTTTTAAAAGAAACGAAATCCTGTTACCAAATATTAGGGAAACGTAATTTTCTGGTTTCCTTAATTTGGTTGTAGTTTTTTTTATTAAAAAAAAAACACGGCAACACAATATTAAGCTCCAAACATGTTTCGGCGTTAAGTTTTATTTTTAACAAAAACCACAACTAAAAACAGGAAAAAAAATGAAAACAAACACACCCTTAGTTTTCACGTTTTAGGCTCCTTTTACTTATGGGTTGGATTTCTTTGTAATCTATTAACAATTGACCTCGATTATGCTCTGTTAAGCAAACTAAACATATGGTATAGAAGTTCTCTTAGCCTTTTGTAAAATGGGTACAAGATCATTATTTAAATTCTCAAATATAGATAAGTGGTTTTGGGAAGTTTAGGAACCAAAGAGTTTCCAGTTTGAAGAGCAAGCTTGGAAATCTAATAAGGAAGATCTTTGCCTAGCCCTAAAGTAGAGAGAATCCTTGATTAAGAGGGAAAAGTGTAAAGATTGTATAAAGATTCTCCTACGTTTGAAATTCCTAATTCTCTGCTCGTTACAAAAGCTAAAAGTTCTACTTCATTCAAATTTCAAATTTCTACTACTTACCCTAGGTTTCACCTGTTTCGCTATAAATTCCTATCCTTTCACTCCATCTTCTACCTCAAACTCTAGATAATCTTCATCTTTTCCAGTATTTTTCCCTTTCTTTGCTTAAGAATTCTCTCAGCATTTTATAGACTCTTTTTAGACTATGGCTTCTATATTGGAAACCAATCGTGATAGAATCACGGGCACAGTAGAAAATAAAATTTTACGATTTCTAATCAAATATCGATAATTGTGTAACTTGAATAAAAACACGAATTGTAAAGTAGGAAATTATATCAGATTCAAGTTTCCTGTTGAAATCTTTGACAAATTTTTCACCATGCCAACCACAAGTTGTTCAATCGTCTAGCCTCTAACGGTATCCACAGAACAACTTCTCAATCACTTTTGAGAGGGAAAAACAAAAGTGCTAGCTCCTAAACTTTCTTCTTATTAACATAAAAATCATTGAGATTTTTAATTTTTATTAAAAATTAAATTCTTTAATTATAATTAAAATCACATTCTAATTATAATTAATTTAATTTTAATAAAATCAAATATCTCATATTTGATCCCTAAAGTTTCTCAAACTTTGTAATTAAGTCCAACTTAATTAAAATTGATTTTTCCTTCACAAGTTAATCTTTCATGGGTGACCCATTAGGTTCCTAATATATTGGCAATTATTATAAATTCTAATTCTAATTTACAATTAGAATCAGATAAATTGACACTCCTTTTAATTTATCTTTAATTCTCCAATTAAACAATTTATTACGAGACTATCAAAAGGAGTTTGAGAGGTTAGGTAATAGAGTGCAAGGATGGAAACAAAAAGCTTTGGTGGGCACGTTCATGGGGGGCCTAAAGCCTGACATTGCAGTTGACATTAGGATGTTCAAACCAAAATCTCTAAAAGATGCCAATAGCCTTGCTCGAATGCGGGATGAGCAGCTGAATCGTCAACGCCAACTTGCACACCCTGTCAGTCGATTCACGACAGATTCATTATCTTCAACAAAGTTCAAACCTGCATCACCTACGAAGTGACTTACTTGGGACGAAATGCAGAAGCGAAGGACCCTAGGATTGTGTTTTAATTGCGACGAGAAATTTACCCCAGGACATCATTGCAAGGGACCTCAACTCCTGATACTAGAATGCGGTGATGAAAGCTTAGATAAGGAGGGGCAAAACAACTCAACGACATGTATATTATACTATATCCATCCATATGTCAATCACCCACTTACTTATACTATATCCATCCATAAACTAATAATCTCCCACTTACACTAAAGCCAATCACCTATGTATATTATACTATATCCATCCATATGTCGATCATGTCTCTTTTGAGATTGTCGCTTAGTGAGAGGATTTATAAGATTCTCTTTAGTGGGAACTCGCTCCAATACTATGTCTTCCAACTCCACTATCTCCCTGATCAAGTGAAACTTCTTGAGTACATGTTTAGATCGTTGATGATACCTTGGTTCCTTTACTTGTGCAATAACACTGCTGTTGTCACAATACAATACTATAGGCTCAATAATGCTAGGAACCACTCTAAGTTCAGTAAAGAACTTCTTGATCCAAACTTCTTTCTTTGCCACCTTTGACACTAATATGTACTCTGCCTCGGTTGTTGAATCTACAATGGTTGGTTGTTTGGAACTTCTCCAACTTACTGCTCCACCATTTATTGTGAAGATGTACCCTAACTGTGATCTACTATCATCGGGATCTGACTGGAAACTGGCATTTTGTTTAGTCCAGTTCATATAGGTATTTAGGTCATATTTACATTTATTTTGCATATCCATTCATTCATTTTAGTAACATTTTTAGGTTAATTTATTTATTTTCATTGAGTTTGTTATTTATTTTATTTTTCTGATTTTTCGTAGAAAGCATGAGTTTTATCTCAAATTAGACTAAAGAATTTGCTCGTAGCACGTCTATAATTTTTGCATGGCCTAGGTGAAATTAAAATTGGAAGCAGCACATAAGAAGAAAAGTCCAAAACGACAGCACATAACAAAAGATAAAACGGCAGTGGAGAGGTGGACTAGGTGACGTTTTGGGCAGGAGAAAAAAAAATGTTTTCAGCGTTTTAGGTATTTAAAAATTGAAAGACGCACACTGGAGATGGGGGTGACTAGCAGCAAGGGAGGTTTTCAATTAGTAGGTTTATTATTTTAGAGCTAGCGGAAGAGAGTAGCAAATAGATAGGCGGTAGCAACAGGTTTTCAATTAGCATAGTTTATACATTAGAGTGGATTAATTGATTAGAGTAGCGGCAACCAGAAATAGACGCACGCACAATGCACAACAGCAGAGGGGCACGAAGACTACCGACTCTCCAAGGCTTGACGCACGCAATAAGGAACTGCGAAGGGACCAGAGGCCGACGCAGGACTTGGATGCCCAACTCACCTGTTCTTCGTTCTTTACTCTTTTAATTTCTATTATGCTTGATTTATTATTTAATCTGTTGAACATGAATATGATTGAGTAGATTTCTTGTTAGGTTTCAAAGATGGGTAGTAGTTTTCGATTTTCTATATGATTTGATTCTGGATTTTATTCAATAAAATTGATTCGTAATTGTTGATTCTTGTTTTGCAAATTATTGTGCTTGTTATGTGCTAGGCCTCACATAATTTGTGTCGAAATTATCGGTTGAAGAATCAAAAGGTGAAAATCGGTAGTGGAAAACCAAAATTAAGAACTTATAGGTTTGGACCTAGACATAGGCAAAAAATTGTGAGAGGAATCACCAACTAGATAAAAATCTTAATGGGTTTTAGTTAATTTCATAAGTCACGATAGTCGGCATTGATTTAACTACGACACTTCTTTGACATCTCGATAGAGAATCATAGATAATTTAGATCTAGTTTCCTTCAAAGTCTAGGATCAAGTTTATTGAATAAACCAGAAGAGAATTATTAGAAGTCGATCACGAAACCAAATCTGAAACCTGTCTTTCACATATCTGATTTATTCCTACAGTCATAAATTGCGCAATTATTCTGTTTATTTTAGGATTAGATTTAGCAATTCGTTAATTAATTAATTTCTCAATAATCAACCTTTTAGCGATCAGCCCAAATAATTGAGTGATTTTAGCCTAGTAATTGTTCAGTAACTCCCTGTGGATCGATACTCTTACTTACCTATTTACTTGCGTGACCCGTACTTGCGGGGCCTCAGACACATTTGAATATCTTTGAACTCTCAGTTCTGCTCCTCAATAGACCAAGAAAACATCTTTAGTTCTTCTCAAATGCTTTAAGATGTTTTTCACAACTGTCTAGAAACACTCACCTAGATTGGCTTAAAACCTACTCCTTATGCTCAAAGCATAAGAGACATCTGGTCTAGTACATGATGGCATACATGATTGATCCAATTGTCAAAGCATATGGAATACAATCCATTTTTTCTCTTTCCTCTTATGTCTTTAGACATATACTCTATGAGAAAGAAATCTCATGCGACATAGGTAAGAATCCGCTATTGGAATTCTTGATGCTAAACCTCTTTAGCACTTTGTCTATGTACGTAGATTAAGATAACCAAAACAACCTTTTTGATCTATCTCTATATATCTTTATTCCCAGAATATTGGTTGTTTATCCCATATCCTTCATGGAGAAGTTCTTAGATAACCAAATCTTTATGGACTGAAGCATAGGGATTTCTTTTCCAATTAGCAATATGTCATCCACATATAGCACTAAGAAAATGATTGCACTCCCACTAACCTTCTTATAGACACATGGTCCATCCACATTTTTTTATAAAATCAAATTCTTTGATTGTTTCATCATAACGGATGTTCCAACTCCGTGACGCTTGCTTAAGTCCATAAATGGACTATTGAAACTTGTATACTTAATTAGGAAATCTCTTGGGTTTAAAACCTTTAGGTTATGTCATATACACAACCTCCTGCAAATTCCTATTAAGAAATGCAGTTTTGTCATCCATTTGCTAGATCTCGTAATCATGATATGCAGTTATAGCCAATAAGATCCTTATGGATATTAGTATAGGTACCAGCAAAAAGGTTTCATCAAAATCAACTCCTTGTTTTTGTTTGTAACCTTTAGCCATTAACCTTGCTTTGTACGCATGTACATTACCATTCATGCCAGTTTTTCTCTTAAAAACCCACTTGCATCTAATAGGTACAATATCATCAGGCGCATCCACCAAAGTCTATACTTGGTTAGTTTACATGGATTCCATTTCAGATCTCATAGCTTCATGCCATTTTAAAGAATCAATGTCAAGCATTGCTTCTTTAAAATTAGTAGTGACAAGGTGTCGTTACCCTTGCAAATTAACCCTACATGAATAACAAGTAGTATATGAGAGTAGGGATCGTTCCCTCGAAGATCTAATAAAGGAAAGCTAAATATCGTCAAACTTGTTAATTTTTAGTCAAAGAAAATAGACACAACAACTTAAACGAAACAAAAATCTGAAATGCAAACTAACCTGAATGATGAAGTAATTAATGCAAAATACTAACTAAACCAGAAAACAGAAACAGTTAACGGAAAATAGAAATCAAAAGATAATCTAACACGAATAGAATCAGATTTGACGCAAACAAAAATCAAACGAAATCAAATAAATTGGACTCGACCCAATGTACGAAAATAAATGATTAGGGGGGGTTTGATCTTGGCAATTTAGAATTTAAAGAACACGAAATTAAACAAGTACTAAATAAATTTTTGGAAGAAACCAAAATTACGGAAACTTCAATTGCAAAGGATTTCGCCAACGAAACCAATTAATTCATTCATCGAACTCTAGGAATTATTTGTATACTGTGTTTACATAATCATGGATCGCCAACTTACTGATTTTATGCTTCTTAACTACTAATAATACAAATCTTTGCAAACAATCATAGGATTCATAACTACCAATCCACCTATGTCGCGTACGAGCGTTACTATAGTCGGTTTAATGATCTTGCCTTGAAAACTTTGACAACTACTATCATCAGTTTAAGACAAAGTTTGAATCCTCTCAGAGTAGGTTTGACAACTACTATCATCAACCTAGTTATAAATCAATTAATTTGGCAACTACTACCATCAATTAATCAAATAACGTCCAAAAATCCCTTATAAACCTTAATTCCGGATTTTAAGATTTACGAGTTCAGATTAGCCATTAAAGGATCAGAATTCAAACACATGTTTGCAAATCACTAACACAAGAATCGATTAAGATTAAATCCTCATGAATCAATAAAGGTTCGAAGGGTATTACCCTTTACAATTGAAATAAAAACTTAGCTACACATACCTAGTAAAACGTTACCACCGATGGTCTAAGACAAGTGAGTTCCTTTGGAAAAGAATTAAAAGCAAGATTGCGGCTGGGAAGAATGACGACTAATGAGAGTAAAAAGACGCCTCCACCTCTGGACCAAAGTCGTATATATGTTATATCCATCCTAAAGTGGCTGACCTAATTGAGAAGCCAACTACCAATCAAACTCCTCCTCTTCACGTCAATTCATTAACTTTGCAATTCCACTTCCGCATCTGCTTAACCAGCCCTCCAAAGTGACGTGTCTTCCATGAGGTGAACATTGACTCATCTTTAAGTAACCAATGGAGTCGTGCCATGTCATCCAAGAGCTTTGAAAAACGATTGAAGTTTTGTTAGCTTAGAGCTGCGTTTTTGACAAAACACCAGGGTAAATTTCGACTGTCTATAAAAATCAAACGGCGACGATTCAGGAGCTCAAATTTTATCAGTAGATTTTTCTATGAGTTAGCTTCAATTTCAGACTTGAATCACTGAATTCCACCATCTGAGTCAAAAGTTATGATAGAAACATCGTCGAAAGGTCATTCTGAAAATTCAAAAATCTGACGCACTTTTAGGAATTTATTTCTCCTTAATTCCAGCTCTTAAAAATCTGTAATTGGTCCCAAAAATTCCGTCAATGAGTCAAGAATTTAAGTATGAAATTTCAAAATATTTGGCTAAGCCAATTTCAAGATAAAAATCCCACAATAACTAGAGGTCAAGTCTGCCAGAAATCCAAAAACAGTGCAATTCAAGTCTATTTGTTTCATTTATGCATTTTATGTCAATGAAACCCAAATAATTCTAAAACATGATAAACCGGCTATAGATGAATGTAAAATGAATGTAAATCACTCTAAATTAACTCCTAAAGAGATATAAAAATATGAGTGTATCAAGTAGCCTTATCATGTATGAGCAATACATTATCCTTTCCCTGTTTGATATCTAGATCTAATCTAGTGGGGGGACGACATATCCTACTAATGTGTCACGGACTATGTGTCTTTTCAACTCTTGGTTATACATCATATGTATCAACTTGAGGTTCTTGTTCCACCTCGATGTAAATTTGTGGCTTTTGAACTTCACGAAGTTCTACCTCCCACTTCTTTCTTTGAGGAAAAATTCTCTTTCTAAAAATATAGCATGTCTTGAGATAAACACCTTTTGCTTAAGAGGATGGTAAAATTGATATCTAAAACTATCCTTTAGATACCCTACAAATTTGCATTTATTCACAAGTAGCAACAAAATATAGTAATTCCCAAATGAGATACCTTGGTAATCTCAAGTCTAAGGATCAATTATACAACCATCATTATGAGGAAATCACAGACACATAAGTAATATTCCATTTGGGATTCTATAGTCGAGCCAATTCTGTGTGTTATTCTATAATAATCACCCGCACATTAGTTTTAAGTAACTTCATACTTAAATTTATGAGATCAATTACTTTCTTCATAAGAAAGAAACATAATGTATGCTAGCTTTATCGTTTCAACAATATCTCGTCTAGATGAAAATGCAACTAGGAACATTTAGAAATAATACGTAAATGTAAATTGAATCTCACAATTATGATCTTATCACAATTTCAATTACATAGTAATTATTCCTGAGATTTTATCTTCAGTATTAAGACATCAAATGTAATTAACTTGATACATAAAGATAAAGAATGCCTATGAAATGCCAGGACCTTTAAAGATGAAGCTATGGAGGTGGATGGCTTGAAATCTAGAGTGATCACCATAGTTCAGGAGCAATTTAGAGCAAACATCGAGGGTAGGTAAGGTAGGAGAGTTTTTCTTTCTAACCCCTAATATCCTTTATGAAGTTTCTGTTTCAGGTACACTACCAAAAACTTTGGAGAATGGTGGCAAAACATGCTCACCCCGCAGCTACCCAACCACATTCAGAGAGGGAAAGCAATAGCTCCCATGTCAGGTGGTCAACATCCTCACTTATCCAATTTGAAAGGAATCAACACTACCTCTAGCCGAACATGGACCAGCAGAATTCAGTCAGACATGGTCAGATTTCACAACCAAGGGTAGGCTCCATCTAGGAAGTGTAGCAACCATAAAAGGAGAGTTGATGGCATGTGTGCTTTGTTCTGAAGTTATTAGAGCTTTCCATAGAAGAATTGCTTGATTGATTCTTACTGCCACTTGTCACTTCTGATTGTTTCAATAGATGATTGTTTCTTAGGCTTTTAGGTTCTCAAGGAAGCTTATTTTACAGCCAGGCTTTTGATGTATTGCCATCTGAGAAGCATTTCTAAGGACTCTTCTTATTAGTTCAGGAATTTCTTCTTTGATCGGTTGAGATGAGTTTCAATACTCTCTCTAGTCATACACATATATTTTATTTTATTAATCTCATTACTGATTTACTAAAAAAAAAAGAAGAAGAATGCCTTTATTAATTAAATAATAATGTCATATATAAAATTGCATCCAAATGATTAGCTGTAAAGGCATAAACTAACATTCTACTCATCATACATCCTCCTCTTCCTCTATAGACTCTACTAAATTTAAGGTTATAAATGTACATCTCAAATTTTCTTTCTCTATACTCTTATATGTAAATTCCACCAATTTTCCTAACTTTATTCTTTATATAGTCTATAAAACTTGAGCTAGTCTCTATTCTAACTAAACCTTTACTGTCCTTTGTAAAAATAAGGTAATTAGCTTCTCAACCCTAATCCTCCTAGCTGGAATTCTCTTCTTTCTGTATAGTAAGAGGTTTTATCCATTTTAATCACGAACAAAGTCTACATCTAACTATTGGAATCCCTTCTTCTTCTGAATCCTCTCATTCATCTCTTCCTCATTTAGGAGAGGTGAGTATATCAAACTTCCCTCTATAATTCCCTCCATTTTCTACCCTAAAACCTCTAAGATCACTGTCAAAGAGTAGGGATCAGTCAATCAAATGGATAGATATTATACCCTTCTTATCACTCTTCTTAGAAAAGACAAGTACTTCTTCAATTAATAACTCTTTCAAGAAACTAGAATATCAACCCAACCTTATATATATTATCCTGAAATTCTAGAGTCCCTCTAGTGATTCCTTTTTTTTCATTTTACGCATGTCTCAATTTCAATTAAAGAATTTTTTTTCTAATTAGACTGCCTGTGGTTATGGAAGAATTTGTTTATTTAGTGGAGGAAAATTATAGTCTAAACTTCAACACTTTTATATGCTTTTCTTATTCAGAACTGATAAACAATTATGCTTCTTCTAGGAATCCCATCTCTCAAAAAGAACATATTAAGTTAATCTTGGTCCTGTTGAATCAGTTTGTTTTCTGCCCTATAAATAACAAACCTAGTATGTAATTCCTTATCTTTTATAGAGCAGCAAGGCAAATTCTTCACTTTTGGTTCTATTTTATTAGGATTCTTTTACAGGAATTTAGGGATATGTCTGTCTCACTTTCTTTGTTAGAGGATTAACCTATATGTATGGTTCATTCAACTCAGGACCCTTACTTATTTCCCAAAGCTCAAGGATAAGGAAGGCCTTCCTTCTACTAATATTAGATTTCCAAATTTCCTTGGCTTTCATCTATTTGCTAGTTTAGTTAGCAAGTCTTCCAATGTGTGTTTAGTTTTTTACTGTCTTTGAAGTCTAGGTTAATGGACCAACTTAATCATATTTGAGGATTTCTGTAAGAGGCCTTATTGGCTAAATCTTCAAAACTTTTAAATCTTTCTATGTAATTGTTTACCAAAAACTTCTCCTAGCCTATACCTCCTCCTAGCCTTTCTTTTGAGCCAAAATCTGGAGAAGTCGGAAGTTTCCCTAAGCTAAAAATTACTAAAGTCACGTTACTAGAGGTAAAGTAGAGATTCCTTTTATTCCTTATAAAGATCTACTAGAATCTTGACAAATTCTTCCATGTCTCACAAGCATGAGATGTCCAAACGGTAATGTCATCCTTAGAGGAAGCCTTCGACCCGAGCTTTTTAAAAATTTCTCCTAACACTCCTTTTAGTTTTATGCAAATTTTTAGTTTTGAAGAGTTCTTGAGGGTTAAAGAGTCTTTAAAGATTACCATGCAATAAGAGCTACAATTCTTAATTGAAATTCGACATTTTTTTTCTTAAGTATGTTATCCTACATTGACTTTGTAACTCAGTCATCTACTATTAGAGGAATTTTAAGCAACGATGAAAAATTTTTCTGCTCTCTTGAAAAGTCCTACCCTTACCAAGTTGTTTATTCTAAAAAGTTGTGCCTCTCACAAAAATGCTGAATGGATTATGATGCAAAAGCGACTAAGGTTCATGAGTTGAAGAATGAAGTTGACTTTTTAGAGAATCAAGATACTGAGCATGAGAGAGTAATTAAATTGAATAAAGATAAATAAGAATCTCTAAAGCAAGATGGCAAGCGGCTTAACCAGGGATTCAGTGAGGTCAAACAGACAATTAAGGAGCTAGGAAAATCATTGATGTTGTAAAAGGATTAAGTCAGCCTCTGTTAGCAACAAGTTCAAGAAGCCAAAGAATACCAATTCTTTTATATCAATCAATAGGGTGAGTATGGTTTTTCGACCTAAACCAACTTTAAACTATTTTTTTCTTTAAGTTTTTGACTATTGGTTGTTTTTTTAGATTTTGAAATTTATTTATTAATGTTTATTTTGATTTATCATTATTTTATTTTGAGAATTCACTCTTGTTCCTTTATCCCAGTTCTTAAAAAAAAGTAAGTACATATGGTTTTAAATACTTCCCATTGATAAACCACCTATGAGATTCACCTTCTAGACTACATAACTATTAGGCATTATTGTTTAAAACTCTATGAATTCGAAATAGCCATCCTAATTTGGAGACCAGTTCCCTCGTTCTTTATCTTTTGTTGAAGGAGGTAAGATCAAATTTCACACTAAATCCCCTTCTTGAAATTCCTTCCTATGAATTCTTTTGTTTTAGAATTTTAACACCTTCTCCTTTTGAAAAATTATGTTATTTAAGGCCTAAAGTTGCACTTCTTCTAAGTCTTTAGTTCCATTAATATTTCTTATGAATAGTTGGATATTTTAAAAGCCTTTTGTTTGGCCACTCTTGAGAATGAGATTACCACTTCCATAGGAACAATGACATCATGAGAATAGGTTAAATGAACAAGCTAACTCCTGTAGTAGAGCGTTTAAAAGTACGATATGCCCATAATGTCTCATATAGAATTCGATGCCATTCTTTAACATTATCCTCTAACATTTTTTTGGATTTCAATGATTGCTTTGTTTGATGCTTCGACTTGATCTTTAGCTTGAGCATAATATAGGTTTTAATTCAACAATTGTATACCGTAATCTTTAGCAAAATTCTGACTTCTTAGCCAGTAAACACGGTTCCTTGGTCACTTGTTATCGATTGAGGAATTCCAAATTGATGAATAATTTACTCTTTAATGAATTTTACTAAATCATCTTGATGAACCTTCTTCAAAGGCTATGCTTCCCCCATTTAGTAAAACAATATATGGAAAATATAATGAAATGATGGCCTTTATAAGAGGGTGGACATATCTTTCCAATAAGATCAATGGCTCAAACCCGAAATGGTCATAGTTCCATTATATAATGTCACTTGGAAGTAGGAATTTGCTGAATTCTTTCATATATTTGACATTGTTGATAGCTAATGGCATAAGGTATACAATCGTTCAAGATCGATGGCAAATAGTAACCATGTCATTGTGTAAGTCATCTCTTCTTCATTCCAAACTAATATGCCTTATATACCACCTTATGAAGTTGTCTCACAATTGTTAATGCCTCAAACATCCTAAGACACATTAAAAGAATTCTGTCATTTTGATATCAGAAAAAGACTCCTTCGATCACAAAATTAAGTGCCTATAGTTTAATTCTTATAGGCATTTTCTTTTCAAATTTTTCCAGGAAGCTTCTAATTTCTACCCTCCAATCTTGAGCGACTTCTTTATCAATATTAAAAATCCCTAGAGAAATCCCTTATTTATAGATATATGGATAGGATTTTTTTGCACGACAAAACATTTATAACCAATTCTTTGGATATTTTCAACTCAAATGCAATTTGTGAAAGTTTATTTGCCTCCTAATTTTCTCCTCGAGGAATATACTAAAGTTCTAATTCATCAAAGAATTGTAACTATTGAACAATGACAGTATAATAAGGTGACAAAGTTAAACTCATACATTTAGCTCCAAGATCAACTAGAAGTTTTAGTGCAATTATCAAGCCTTCATACCTAGCCTAATCATTAGTGCACAAGAATTCATGTTAAGGGAGAGAAGAGTCTTTGTCCCATTTGGTGTAGTTATGACTACCTTAACGCCAACTAACTTCCTTGTGCTAAAACCATCAAATATCAATTCCCTCAGCTTTTTCTGATAACTAAGAATCAAATGCCATGTATCCTCTTGTACTTCAATTATGGGATGGCTTGTGTTAGACCCCTAAGTCTAGTCTACGAGATCGTGCGAGTGTTGGTAAGCCTTGGCCAATATTTGGCACGTAGGTCGGCATGAGAAAGGCGTGTTGACGAGGGAACAAGGCAAAGTCTTGCAAGTTGGTGAGCAAAACCCGAGGAACTTGCGAAGTAGGCGAGGGATGCGGTAAGTATCGGCAAAGATCTCGAGAGTAGGTGAGATTCGATGCGCGTGGGCACATGTAGGTGCTCATTGATGAAAATCTTCGACGAGACGTGAGATTCGGATGCGAGACCGCGCGGAGTTATCAAACTAAGTCATGCGAGACCTGAGGGTGCGTGAGAATGCGCAAAGGTATACAAGACCTGCGAGGCTGCGCGAAGGCATGCGAGCGTGACGAGGCACATAAGCACTGAACTTCAGCGAGGCAGATCAAAGGTATGTGAAATATGCGAGGTTTTATACTAACTCAGATTGTGACTTGTACTTAGTCTTGGAGGGATGAGACTGCACCATGAATGAGCTTGATCATGGAAGATGGACTTGTCAATGGACGTGCATTGACGGACTTATGTGCGAATAGGCCGTGGTGAAAATATATTAGTAGTGACGTGGCAACTGTGGATGATGTGGCACATGATGACGTGGCAGATAAAATCACAGTGGATGAACGTCATCTTTAAAAGATGAAGATCACGTGGAAGGATCATCTGAAGATAGAGGAGATCTTCGTGGATAAGGATAATCATTCCTAGATAGGGTAATCTTATAAATGTGATGTAACTTAATCCTATTAGATAGGATAAGATTGTGATCTTAGCTAGTAAAGTTCTATTAGGACTCTTAGTCATCTGGAGGAGCCTATAAATAGCTCATTAGAGTTGAGACCTATTCATTCACTCATCCTGAGAGAAATCACTTAAAGGAGAAAGCTTTGAGAGTTGAGAGCTTTTGGGGGGAGTTCCCATTGTAAGGGCTTCGAGTAGGGGGTTCCTTGTAAAGGCTTTGAGTAGGGAGTTCCTTGAGTGCTTCAAGGAGGAGGTACTTATGTCTTTTGTTAACATTTTGTTGAGGTAATGAAATAGTAGCTTCGACTATATTTAAATCTCTTGTTGCTTTCTTTACTCTGTTACACTTGTGTTCTTTATATGTGTGAGAGAAACACTTTAAACACTTATGTGTACGTGAGGTGTTCGAGGGCTAACGGAATTGTTCGGCAACATTCACGTGAGAAGGTTGAATCTTGCTTAAACGGACCTAAGCGGGATTGCCACAAGAAGGTGGGCGCGACTTGCTGCAAAAGTTCGAGTCCAAAGAAAACCTTTGTGACAGCTTGATATAAAAGTTAGTTAGCATATAAACTTTATTGATTTTTTTTAAGTGATATATCAAGTTGAAGTCTATAAAAGTCATAATTAATTTTCCAATATTCCCTTAGATGATTAAATTATTCAATATATATTTCATTAAGTTAGTCTGTAAAATCACAAAAACTTTATTTTGCAACAAATAATGCCTTAATTTTGAACAAACAAAGTATAACGCTGATTTGAGTTTATTTACTTGTTGAGTGTTAATATTTTTATATATGTTTTTGGTACTTTTAGTTCTTGGTTTAGTAGTTTAGTTTAGTTTTTGGGCAACTTTGATGTTTTGATAAGTGTGAAGGGACAGGGGAGCAAGATGAGAAAAGTTGGTGAAAGAAACAAGGAAAGAGGTGTCTGGTGCGATCGTGAGGAATAATGGTGCGATCGCGAGAGTTCAGCTCTGTTTTATTTATATCTGAATTGACAAATTTGCATTATGATAAAATATAGTAGGTAATTCAAATTTTAGAGAGAAGAATTACTTATAAAGAAACTTGGGGTAGCAGAATAATAGGATCATATTTACTTTAGCAGGAGTTGATAACAATTTTTGGAACTTTAATCTTGTGAATTCGTAAAAGCAATTCCTCTTCTTAAAGATTTAGTTTTGTCCTGAAAGTTTAAACGTAATTAATTTATTTTATCACTTTTAATTTCTATGTCTTCTTATTATTAATTTAAACAATCTGGAAAGAATTGATTGGTGCTTAGTATAAACCCTCGTGGGAACGATAACCGTACTACAATAACCCATACACTTGCGGTCGGGGTCCGAGTGCATTTTATTTTATAACTCATCAAGTTTTTGACGCCAAACATAACTTAATGATAGGAACATAGAACTTTTCTTTAGGCATGAGAATTTTGCTAAAATAATAAATGTATTGCTCATAGTTACCTCATTACTTTGAGCCAATAAACACCCAATAGATTCTTATGTAGTAGAAATATACAAATTTAACATAATTTCTTTTTGAGGTGGAATCAACACTGGAGGTTTAGTTAGGTATTCCTTGATACTGTCAAATGTCTTCTGATGCCCTTTCTCTTAATAGAATTCCTCGAAATTGATAGGGCTCACATTGGAGATTCCTCGAACTAGATTAGCAATGAACCTCCATACGTAGTTCACCTAGCCTAGAAATCTCTGAAGTTTTTTCTTATTTTTAGGTAGTTTTGCTTCAAAAATGGCTCTTGATTTATTTATATCTATTTTAATTTCTTTATTGTGAACTAAAAACTCTAAAAAGTTTCTTACTTTTACTCTAAAAACACACTTTAGGGGGTTTAACTCTAGTTTGAGCTTCTCATCTTATGAAAGGCTTCTTGTAAATCTTGGATATGATTTGCACTATTTTTTATTTCACAACAACAACATCTATGTAGGCTTCTAATATGCAATATATCAAATCATGAAAAATACCATTCATAGCCTTTTTTGGCTCTTAAATTCTTTAATCCCAAAGGAATTATTACCCATTTGAATGCCCCTCTAACTCTGGACATCTAAAGGTCATTTTGGAAGTATCGCTTTCAACTATAAAGATTTAATTATAACTAGAAAAATAATCTATAAAAGAAAACAAAGAATGTCCACCGTTGTATCTATCAAAGAATCTACAATTGGCATCATGTATACATCCTTAGCAATGGCTATATTTAAATCCTTAAAGTTGACAAATAGTCTTATCTTTCCATTTTTCTTAACTACATATACAACATTACTTAGCCACTTAGTATATGTAGCTAGTCTAATGAAACTACCGTTAGACTACTACTTAGAGGGTTGGCGATGAGGGCAAAATTTTGAATTTATCATAAATATATATATTCCACTAGCCTTGTACTTAACTTTATTAAATGAAACAGTCTTTTAATCCTTCAAGCACTTTGCTAATTCCAATTTTATTCTTTGATCTAAATCTTTGCTAACAAAGACTCTACGAATTCTCCTGAATTACCTATATTCACTTTTTTTAATAGTTCTTGGTTTTGGCTCCTCGAATCATCAAACTTTCTAGGAGCACATTTTAACTCTTAGACATAATTGTCCTTTATTTGTAGTTCTTCTTCTTCTTCTTTAAATACTAATTTTGCCTTTTCACATGTCTCCACTTCCTCAAAATTATCAAGCATTTATTGTATCTGCAATTTGATTTTGATGGCTGCAGCTATTGCCATTAATCTTTATGAGAATTTACTTATCATGTTCCTCTATAATGGGAATCTGCATCAGCCTAGAGCAAGCACGATGGTAGTTGTTTTTACGAACCTTTCTAACTCTATCTTCATATTTTCTTTGTCTTTTTTAGGACATTCACTATGGGATAGTTTTTGAATTTGTACTAGCTTCGCATGATCTTGGTTGAATTTTGCCTCCATACTGTCAACTTTAGTGCATAATGGTTGTGAATCAGCCCAAACAATTTCTACTTCATTTCCTTTACGTAAAAGCAGAAGTTGATGAAAAGATGAAAGGATACATAAGTTGGAGTGGATCTAATCTCATCCTAATAAGATTTGGTAACTAGCATATGTGTTGATAATAAAGAAAGAAGTTAGTGAAGACTATCTTCAAACTGTGATATTCACAGGGAGAATTTCCTATGCCTTGGTAGTTTCATTAGTAAATGCATCAATAAATACTTCAATTGGGATTAATTTTCCATCATTTTTATCGAAAGCTTGCATTATTTTAATTGGTATAATATTTACTACAGACTTATCATGACAAAAACTCTTGAAGTTGATCTACCATTGACATGGGATTTAACATATAAAGGTCTTATATGTTATTTCATAGTATCAACTGATTTTTCTAGCACCACTTTTTTGGAATTCCTAGTCCCATCGCCAATACTGATAATTTGTATTTTCCTTTCCTAGGATGGTTTCCACCTTCTTTACATAAGATTTACTAAATGAAGAAGGGAGTTTTATGGAAGAAACAACACATGATACCTAAATGAAAGTTTCTCTAATTGTAAGGAATTAACTAGAATCCTTATCATGTCTCTAAAAAAAAAGCTGACTTTATGTGAAATCTAAGATTATTTTTTTTGTCTAGCTTCGCTTCTCATTGATGATTTCTACTTGTCCTTTCATATTATTAGGGTTTGTAGTACTCTCTCTAATGAAGGCATGTCTTATAAAGGATGGCTTTGTTGAAGTTGATTTTTTCAATGGTAAAGGATTGCTTCTTTCAATCTTGGAAGTAGACCTTTATCACTGAAGCCTTCTCTTTTGATTTTAAGTTAAAGATATTGGATTTTATGGATGCCTTACTTGTTACCACTACTAAGATGGCAGCACCGGTAGTGGTACTATAAATCGATGCATTGTAAACTTAGGATTCGAGGATTATATCTTTGTATAAGGACTTCGGTGAAATACGTTTGATGATTTTGTTGTGAAATTTCTACTTTATGATGAATTCTAAGAAATTTTAGTATGTAAATTATAGTTAGGAAAAAAGAACACTCACACCTGAATTCAATGTTGATGCCAAACAATCTTCCACAATCTTTAGCTTCTTTTCGGTATCTAGCAATAGGTGTAGATCAAAGTCAGTGGCATTAATGGTTGCAAATGGTAGGTTCATTTATAAGGATAGTTTGGTCAACTTCAGCGAACAACATAATTTCCTTGTTGATTCGATCTTGGACCGCATTCTTGAACCTCCAACATAAATTCATCAAATGACTCCATGTATTGTAGTATTTGTAGTAATCTTTGCCTCTGATTTCTTCCTTTTAGGAATTCTATGCTTTGGTAGTAAGGTAATGAATTTTTCTTAAAACTAAAAATCAAATATCTCCTTTGTTTTGGAGGTGTCAAAGGTGTACTAAATTTGAGTATATAGAGCCTACATTTTTCTTTTGAATTCAAGAGATTTGCATGTTAAAGAGGGGCAAGCATAGGTTCCAGGGATGTTGACTTTAGTTAGTTAAGAATTGTAAGAATTTGTCTCTACAACATAAGTGCCTACCTAATTCATTTTTTAATGTCCTTTTTTCCTAAGAATTTCTTCGTAGATAGACACCTTTACTACCAATTCATAAAAATCACAAAATTTTAGACCTTAGAATTTTTTCCATAATTCAACATCGAGACTCCTTTAAACTAATTTCACATATTCAGTCTCCAAGAGTGAAATTGGACTTCTCATATTCTTGAATTGAGTGATGAACATGTCAGTATTCTCACCACTTTTCTAATTAACTCTAAGCAATTCAGCTATACTAACTTCAGGTTTATTCTAGAAAAATTGAGTATGATTTTTTTTTCATTTTAGCATAGGAAAGGATAAAATTCTAGGCAACAAAATATACTAGGAGAAGGCTACGCCTATTAATGAATTTGGGAATAGTCTGAGCTTAAAATTATTGAAGTTTTTATAATTGACTAATTCTTTATATTGTACAGTGAATCTAGCAATGTGTTCAATATTCGATTGGCCATCTTACTAAAAAAAAATTGAATTTAGGAATTCTATGGTCATGAGGATAAGGATTCTTGTAGTCAATATGCTTTGGATAAGGCTTGTGGAATTTTGAAGCTATCCTAACCCGGACCCCTACAATTCTTAATTAACTTCTTTGATAGCATCCATATTGACTTGTAATCATCCATATTGATCAATTTAATTAATTATAGTAATCTTAATTGTACAAAAATGATTATCTGAATGTTTTAACAAAAAATGATACAATTTACAAAAATTCAATATAAAATCATGATGGAGACTAGAGACTGAAGACTAGTGACTAGATAAATTTAGAGAGCAACTAATCGTAGTAGTCAAGATCGTTAATAGTTTGCATCACTTCTTTTGTATGTATAAATATTATATTTAGTAATGTAATATTAAAATTAAAGGAATATTAAGGATATGATAATAATTAATAATAATTAAATATACCTTTATCTTCAAATTAATATTTTATCAAAATAATGTCTATTTGATCGATGAGTATGACTAGTCACCTTCGCATTAGTGCGTATGGCTATATGACTAGTCACCTCGTATTAGCGCGTATGACTATATTAATATACAAATTAAAAATAACATTAGGTAAGATAATATAAAAAATTGACAAAATTTAGAAATATTTTAGAATAAACATTTAGAATTATTACTCTAACATAGGCCATTTACTTGACGTAGGGAGGCTTGATCTCAATGTACAGCCCAATGAACCAATCTAAAAGTACCGAACGCGAAGGAAGGAAGGTGCCGCACATCACATTGATAAGGAACTCATGCATGGCTTGAAGTTGTTGCCTATATTTAACGAGCATAGGGAAAGGAGAAACAATCTAAAAGACAACTGTCAACCCCGTGGGCTTTTGACTTTTCGATTAAAGACGTCACGAAAACCCTATTTATCTAAAGAAACAAGGTGGATGTCTCCAATTTCTAATCAAGATTGTGGTCTAATGTTATTTTAAACAATATATTGTAACAGTTTCTTTGAGTGGTTAAAATTGACAATAATGGATGAGAAGTCAAACTTCAGTACTTCAGATTTCAACAAGATTTTAATTGGGTACTCCAAAGCTTTGGTTTATAGATTCAAGTGATGTATACAAACGGATGAACAGGAACAGGATACATACATCAGGCACGTCGAATAAGCCCAAGGGGGGAAAAAAAAGAAACAAAAACTGAATAAGACAAATCGGTCACAACAGAAAGTAATATCAATTGTGAGAGAGGGGGTCTTGGTCTAATTGAAGAACTCTGCATTGACACGAGTATATGTTCTAATTGATGAACACTGAACCGGCCTCACTTTTTTTGAGAAAATACACAAAGAGTATATTTTCCCAGTAACAAGTTCATAAGACTATAAAACTATAGAAATCACTGGCTCTGAATCTCCTATGTGCAAATGTCTCTAAGGAGACAAACAAGGACGGAGATGCATGGTATTCAGTGGT
This sequence comes from Erythroxylum subrotundum, assembly GCA_027563845.1. Classification (NCBI taxonomy): domain Eukaryota; kingdom Viridiplantae; phylum Streptophyta; class Magnoliopsida; order Malpighiales; family Erythroxylaceae; genus Erythroxylum; species Erythroxylum subrotundum. The sequence continues at coordinate 18,635,184 of JAOQMQ010000002.1, forward strand.
GCATTGTGTCCCTTAAGATTTTAAAAATTAAATATTTTATATAAAGACGGAGTTATTTAGGGGTCAGTGATACACTGGTCTCCTAAAATTTAAAAAAATTAAATATTTAGACCCTCTTATCTTAAATTTCTGACTCCGTCACTAAAAACAAAAATGTTTGAAATAGCAAGAAAGCCGCTGCAACTAGATTGGTGGACGAAGGATCGTTGAGAAATGTTACGAAGACATTTAAAAAGAAGGGAATAGGACATGTGTTGGGAGGTCGATTAAGGTAGGTTACAATAGGAACAAATCTCCAACTCATAATCCACAATGTCAATCAAAAATATAGTTGACCTTGTTGTCAATCAAGATTTTAGTTTTTGCATTTGTCGTTTAACGAAATTGACAGGAAGGGGTGTTGAGACAAGGAGCAACCTAATGACCCCCGTAAAGCGATAGGATAGCTCCAACTATTCTCTCTTGTTTGTCTTTTGGCCTCATTTCAGTAGACAATCTCAAGTTCAAACGTATATTAAAAGGCCAAAGGAAGTTTATTGTTCAAAATCAAACAACTAATTATAGGTAGAGAGTTGTGATCAACTTAACTTCCTTTTCGACAAAGTTGTTGCAACACTTGTTTAATTTTGCATAAATCATAATTGACCACAACGACTCAAAAGCAATTGCACGAATCAAGGGCATGAAAGCAACTTCAGTACGCTTCAGCTAGTCAGAATATACACGTTATTGTAAGTAGGAAAGAAAAACACATTATGCTTGCAGTTTAGGCTGTAATTATTGGAACAAGATCTTCTGTCCAGTTTTATGGTGTTTTATTGTGTCCAGTGAATCTCAGCCATTTATTTATGCGGGTCCCGCGTAGGCTCCACATAAATAAACGTGGAGCCCGCATAAATGAATGGCTGAGATTCACTGAACACAATAAAACACCATAAAAACTGGACAAATGTTCTGAATTCGTAATTATTGGCGGACTTGTGCTGACAAGCTAAGATAGATCCTAGGCCTCTCGTGCTGAGCAGGGATGTTGTGGAAAAGTCCCTGCATCAGCTCTCTACAAATTTTTAAAGATATGTTGGATAAAACATTTCCTCTTGATTATTGGATGAAATAAACTACCTATTATATATGATATGTCTAGCATGTCGCTGCCAAAAATCAAACTTTTAGAAGTTCCATGCCCTCAAATTGAACAAAGTTTACCACTTTTGTCACAATTCATGTGCAGATTAACAAACTCTACTTTGATTCACCCCAAGTTACTGTTAGTGAGGATGCTTCTCACTTTCCTCGTCGGTAGTCATCGCACACAATACAAACATATTGTTTTATGATCTGCTAGGCAGCACTAATGCCTACTTTTCAATTGCCTTGAGCAATATTGTGGCATCTTCCACGCCCTCAGGAACTGCCAGGAAAACACCGTTTTCAAATGATTATCAAATGCACGAGGTACTCTACTCCTGCTTCACGCCTGCAGATACCATTTTGGTTAACAAATTACACTTGGTTCTCTCCAAATCGGTCACTAATAGTTAACTAGTCTTCCTCTGACTTTCCTCACCACACACTGACACACACAACACAGTAAAGAGAAACCAATAATAAATATGTTCTTTTATGATCCGGTGGCTAGCATTTAATGCTATTTTCGAATGACTTAGACATTATTATGGCATCTTCCACACCAGATAACCACTCAGAAAACCGCCAAGAACACACCATTTTCAAATGATTATCTATTCCAATCTTAGAGATTCCGTTGCACCACCAGGTACTCCAATCATGGTTAGTTCAGTCCTTTGACCTGACAATTCTGCTTCAGGTCATATTCACAGTGGTTGGAAAATGAAACTATAAGGCTCTACTCTTTGTGATGCTTGCCAAACGTTGCAAAACCCACCAAGTGTCAACTCTCCAACCTTCTTGTTTGAAGTCCTTGAGTTTCTATGTCTTGGTTCTCTCTCTTGACTACAACATTTCATGGAAATCGCAGAAATCGAGATTGACAATTTCAAGCTCAGTCTCTTTTGCGGTTTGCCAAACAAAGCTCCACTTTTAAAAGAATCTCACGCAAAACAAGGACATGATGCTCTTCAAGGCTATCAAGAAGAAAACGTTGATGTTCTCTCATTGACCCTTCTCTAACACCCTCTTTAACCCCCGAGATTTGTCCCTTTCGCGTTATGGAACGGATGATCACTGCCAGAACTACGACAACCAAAACGATCACTACCAAAGCTGTCAAACATCTAAGACTTCCCTCTCCGAAACCTCTCCTTCTAGTTTGCTCTCACCACTCGCCCTCCAGACTCAATTTCTTCCACTTTTGGCTCGTAGGACACTCAAACAAAAACACGTTCCAGTAGTGTTTCTTCTTGCTAGCTTAAAAACCAATGGTTGCTAACCGTTACAATTCTAACTCTTCGCTTGGGTGCGGCTATGACCATCACACTGATCTAGAGCCGTTGTCTAACAGTTCTGGATGTTCCATTGGAGTTTTGCGAGGAGGGTCGTCTATTACATCGGAAGCTTTGGTCTTGGATAGTGAAAAGGGAGAGCTTGTGCGGACTCCGGCGAGAGTCGACAAGAAGGGGACGTCGCAGGCCAAGATTTTGTCAGCTTTGAAGAGTCACAGCGAAGCAGAGAGGAGAAGAAGGGAAAGAATCAATGCTCATCTCGCTACTCTTCGTGGTCTCGTGTCCTGCACTAAAAAGGTTATTGTAGCTTTTTGCTCTGTTCTTTTCCCTTACGAAACCAATCTATCGTAGCATGTTCAACTATTTACAAGTGAATTCATACACTGGTAATGTTTTGGAGCAAAACTCATTAAAATGGAAGTGTACTTGTGGAATTTAGGGATATGCTAATGGCTTCATCAGTTTCTCAACATAATGAGTATGAAATGTTTAATTCTAATGAACAGAGATGATTCAACTCCAAAATATTTCTCACTCCCTCAGAAGTAAGTTTAGTGAGACGTACGATGGCCAATTTCTTTGCTGGTCCGTTGAGCAGAAATCTGAGGGAAATTTTTAATCCAAGAACTCAATCCCAATCCTACCATCACAAGGCCAGATTCATTCTTTGTTGGCAGTTATAGAAAAATGACAAACCCTGCAACCACCCCTATGTTGCCAATTGTTTGGTGGAGACTGCTGTCTTAGTTCAGGAGTGAACGAGTGGATTATTTGCATAATTAACCAAGTTACTTTTGAAGGTAGCTCTGATAAATGGAGACATATCTCCCCGGTATGTCACTAGTATAAATATGCTCTTGACCAGAAATACAGTTTTAACTTGTAATTCAAATTAATCCTTACCAATACATCGATGCTTGTGGCATTCTGCTCATGGGTTTTGACTTGAATACTATTGAATGATTTGCAGATGGACAAAGCCACATTGCTTGCTCAAGTCATTAGCCATGTGAAAGAACTCAAGAAGAATGTAAAGGAAGTCAGTATAGGACTGTTAATTCCAATGGTTGATGATGAGATTAAAGTTGAGCATTATGATGATTCCTGCGATGGAACATTGTGCTTCATGGCATCACTTTGCTGCGACTACAGACCTTCGATTCTGACTGAAATCAGACAAGCTATTGAGACTCTCCATTTGAAAATGATGAACCCAGAAATATCAACACTGTTCGACCGTCTGAAGGTCGAGTTCATTTTGAGCAGCTGCAGAAACAAGAATGTTGCTGATGATGCTGAGGCAAGACAGCTGCTGACAAAATCCATCTACCAGGCCTTAACTTCTGTTCTGGAGAAAGGCTTTGCCTCGCCAGAGTATTCACCTAGAACAGCACTTCCTAACAAGAGAAGCAGGATGTCTTTCTTTGATTCCTCTTCTTGAGATCTTAAAATTTTGATGTCTTTTGATGTTAAAAATTGATGTGCCTATCTCTCCACTCTTGTGATACAAGTCACATTTTGCTTTGCAGCTGGCATGTGCTGTTAAGAAGGTCTTGTAAGACTTGTGATACCAAATCCTAAACTATAACTGCAAAATTGCTGCTCTGCTTAAGTACTGAGGTAGGTAGTAAGCCTTTGTCCTTACAGAATTTTGGCTCTACTTCTAATGTTCGAACAAGCTACTGCTCTCTTATATAAGAAGCACGGATACGGACACAGACACGGGACACGTCACGGACACGCGGACACGCCAACTTTTAAAATTTAGTGGACACGGACACAACATATATATATTATAAAATTTAGAATTATGAAAAAAAAATCAGAATTCATATTTCAAGACTTCCAAAAATTCAGAATCTTAAAAAACATAGAACATATATTTCATTAAGCAATTTGTCTACAATATCCAAAATTAGAATTAGTTATTCACATGGGTATTTTCAACAAAAAAATCTAACTAAAATATCCACCCTCTAATCACTTTATTCTCAAACATTGGCATTGCTTTCATCTGCAAAGATCATACTCTCCAACTCTGGTTCATCAAGTGAAAGATTGGCAACTTCAAAGATTCCATGATCATTATCAATTGGTGAAAACTCATCTCCTGCAATATCCCACATCATTGCTTCTCCTTGTTTATATT
>JAOQMQ010000002.1:18639855-18651295 GCA_027563845.1 Erythroxylum subrotundum
GCTACACAGATGATTCAAATACCGAGTGGCGATGCTTCCAGACGGTGGCAACTTGAGCTCGACGTTATCTGGAAAACGCCGACGAGCGACAGGCGCTTGAGGGAGTGCAGACAACTTCAACAGAAATCGGTGGGACAGAAGAAGAAGAGATTTGAGGAGTTCGACGTTAACTGGAAAACACCGACGAGTGACAGGCGCTTGAGGGAGTGTGGACAGCTTCGACAGAAATCGGCGGGACAGAAGAAGAAGGGACTTGAGGAGTTCTTTCTTAATAAGGAAGACGTCGACTATTCGTATATCCAAGCAGTACTGAGCTGTCTTGAGCCGTATTCACGTCGTATCCAAGCCGAGAAAAAATATTAAATTATTCGGACACGTGTCCGACACGTGTCCACCGCGTGTCCGTGTCAGACACGTGTATGTTGCCGTGTCCGTGCTTCAGAGCTTATATACATGTGCCCATTGAAATCCATTGAGCTTTTACTAGTATAAGTTCCTTTTATTTTTGTTTTCATCAATGTTTTAAAAACTAAACTGGACCAATCGCTTTGACTAGAAATAGTCTAAACTAGCCAGTTGTCTGGTTCGGTTTTATTTAATAACCTCCATGTATAAAAACTAGTTGGTTTATCAGAGAACTGGCTAGTTTTTCAATGAATCGGTCTAACCGGTTAGTCAAAATACAGATATTGTTTTTTTTTTTAAATTTTAAAGAGAATATATTGCTCAAATTGTTAGAAAGCTATAATGTACAATCCTAAGAAAAGGAGAAGAAACTAGATACAATCACAAAAGAGAGGCATTCCCGAATGACCTCTACCAGTGGACAGCCCAAAAGCAACCCCAACAACTACAAATGCCAACGCCGACGCATATCCAAACTCATGCCTTCTTGCTTTCCAGATGCAATAAGAACCTCTTTAATCACATTAACAATGGAATCCGCTAATTCATTTTTCTGTCTCACCTGCTGCTTATATATCCAACGATTCCTCTCCCTCCATAAATGGTATATGAGCTTCGCTTTTTCTTCTTTTATGAACCCAATCTTCTTGCCTTCCTCTTTTCGCTGATCCTAATTATTTTCTTCTTTTAAAGCTCTATTCTTTCTTGATCAAATCAAAATCCCTTGTGAAACTCACACTAAAATCTAGAATCCTCATTAACATACAAAACAAAAAAGCCACTCTCGACAGAGAACCCAACAAATTGAAGTCTAATGACCAATTTGGGGACAAGAAGAAGTCTCACTCTCTGACTAGAGATGGAGCAAGTCTTGGGTATGAGGAAGTTATCTTTTTTTCCCTATTTTTTGGTTGTCCATTTTTGTGAAGGTGGAGAAAAGAACAGAAATTAGATGTTTCTTTTTTTAGTTTAGTTCCTCTGCAATGAGAAGGAGTTACGTCCTCTAACGTGCGCAATTAGTCTGAGATAACGAACTTGATGAAGCAACTTCGATCTCCTACTTCCTCTGCGACTAAGCATCATGATTGAAGGGATTGTCTCTACATCCATCCCACATTCCCTATGCTCTAGTTTAGGTTTTGGTTTATTTCACTGTCGATCATGAAATTTTTTGTTCTAAACATAACCTTTCTATTTGGGATTTTTCATTGTTAGTGTATTTTCTCTTAAATTTGGCCTTTCTATTTTTGTTTTAAAGGAGTACTACTCTTTTGAAATTTTGGTGCTGCTGCTGTTGATTGGATGGACGGAGGAGCAAAAAACTTGAGAATTGATGAATGGGTTTTGGAGCGAAAAGGTAATTCTAGTTGTCAAGCTTCTATAGAGTTCCAATTGTTCTGTGTTATTCAAGTTTCAATATGTTGAGAGATAACAAATAAAGAGATAAAGATAAAGGTTGTCGCTTCATGGAGATTTCTTCTTCATTCATACTTAATTGATTAATTAGTTTTTTGTAACAACTAGAACTCTATTTCATTTCAATATCTAATTTTGATAGTTGTGTTATATATATTCTTTAAAGTATTGAATTTGTTGATTTAAAACACCAAAAATGAAAATATTTCAATGAGATAACACTGCTATTTGTTGGAGCAAAGTTTAATAAGTGAGTACCATTCTACTGTTGATTTGTTTCTGTGTATATGTATGGCCATCATTCTGTTGTTGGTTTCTTTGTTTATGTATGGTCACCATTCTATTGTTGGCCTTCTGTGTATGTGATTTGATTTCATTCACCAATTGTGTATGTGATTTATGTTGGTATTCTGTGTTTAAAGGTGCCATTTTAATAATTTCCCAGCAAAACGATGAGCTCACTTGTCGGTATATGTTTTCAATTAAAAGAATTTGATTACCTGGTAAATGATACTTGGGAGAAGAAAGATCTTGGAATTAACAAAAAATACAAAAAATGGAATGAAAATTATGTATTAATTATCGAATATATTAAAATAGGTAATTTTTTATATAAAAGAAAAATAAAAAGTACTTGTAATTTATGATGAGTACCAGTAACATGGCTCTTTAGTCTTAGGTTTAGATTTAGAACAAAAGCAACCCACTCTTGCTCTTAACTTAGCTTGGTTCACCTTCTTCTACTTTGTCTCAAAACGAAACCTAAAATCCCACTCTTCTTACTTTATACAGTTAAATTAGGTATGAACATGTACCTAATAATTGAAAAGGAAATTTTATAACTAAAGTTATAGGCTTCCTGTACTATATGTTTCAGTTTTACAAACAAACATACCAACAACATAACCTGAGTCATACATAATTATAATAATCTATAGGCTATTCCAATTTGAAAATATATTAAGCTTCAAGGTTAAGAATTATTTGAGGGTTAACTGTCTCGTAATCTAGAATTAATGTGGCATTATGCATGGAAACGGTATATTGGTTTGTTATGATTTGTTGAGAAAGTTGATGATTCTATTAATCTAAGAATAAAACTCAATATTGTGAAACCTTGCCTTGATGTTGACTTGATCTGTTCATTTGTTATAATACTAAATTGGAATTAGTATAAACTTTTGAATTATATATTAGTATACAATTCTAAAAGTTAAAAAAATAAAAACTTTTTAAGATGAGAATTATTTAAGTAGGAGACATTTTGCCCTAACAATAGTATACTTAATTATTGTTTTATACTTTTTAGGTTATATCATAATGGAGAATATGCAATCGTCAAAAAAAGATTTGATGAAGATTGCATCCTCTATTTGTGGTAAGTTTGATCTACCATGGAATTATTTTTCTTCTTCTTAAACATTTGATGGGAATATCCAATATAATTGTGTGATTTACGATAGAATATTTAAAGGGGGAGGAATTTATAAAATGAAAGAACATCTTGTTGGTGTTAAAGGTAATATTGCTTCTTACAAAAAAGTATCTTTTGAAGAACATGATAGGATTGGAAATTATTTGCAGCAACAAGTAAAAAAGAAAAGGCAATAAAGAGGATCGTGATATATCATTTGGAGATGATGAAGCACTACAAGTATTAGATTAAGGAAAGCTACTATTGACATAGATTCTTATTTTGCTTCATGAACTATTCTTGGTTCTCAACCTAGTCTAAACAGTGTTTTGGTTGATAAGGAAGTTGTTTTGTGATGTAAAAGAGCATGGGCTAGATGGTTCTAACACTCATGTATTCCTTTAAATGCTTTAAATTCACCATATTTTCAAGAAGCAATAGATTCCACAACAACGATAGGTCTAGAATTTAAGGTACCTTCTTGTTATAAGATGCGTGTGCCTTTGCTTCAAGATTTAAAAAAGGAATGTTAGTTAATTGTGGATACATATAAGTCTAGTTTGGAATCAACAAGATGAGCTATGATGACAATGGGTGGACTTATCAAAGACAAGGAACCTTGATTAATTTGTTGGTTTATTGTAATATTGGAACAATTTTTATCAAGTCTGTTGAAGCTTCTAATATGGTAAAAAGTGATAATGCTTTGTCTAAATTATTTTCTGAAATTGTCAGGTAGGTTGGACCAAAGAATGTTGTGCATTTTGTTACAGATAATGCAGCTAATTATGAATTAACTGGGTACTTACTGTAGGAAAATCCTGGTGCGAGCATCATATACATGCAGTGTGGAAAATAAAAAAATTATTCTGGGACTTTCCCGAAGTCTAAGATCTATGTACCTATACAAGGAAATGCCATAAATCCTAGCTGAATATTCCCAATTCACATACATAATCATAACATATATATACACTGGGGTAGGTCCTACCAAGTTCCGGGTGTGGAAAAACACTAGAGACCTATTTTAGCAATATCGAAGTCGCGATCTCATCGGGATCCATTTGGTTCTATTGCTCTCTATATAATGGATCTCTATCCAAAACCAATTTATGAATCCTCTGGGTCACTCTTATGCGTGTGACCCATTAGGTTCCCGTTTATGTTGGCCACTTAGATTAACACTTAATCCAAGCAAGTCATGAGCGTCATCTAGCAATACATCATAACCCTTAATTGACCGAAAAGTAAGTGGTTTGACGAATGAACTCGTGCTCATCATGAACCATCTCGCAAACCCTCCCATAGACAATTGTTGTGCAATTCACCCTTTCACCATATTATACCCCACTTGGTTATGAGTATGGGCAAAGTGTCAACTCTCACTAGACTGACTACGTCAAATCTAGTCTAAGTGATATCAGTTCTCGTCCTAGAACTCATTACTCTATATGTCAATGAAGACATTCTTCATGACATAAGTACTACAGCTAGAGATTTCCAAATAATGACCCCGACAAGAGGTCATGGGTATCATCTTCTATTATCACAGAAGTGGTGAATCCTCTATTGGCTACTAAATTACCTTCAAATACCTCAAGCTGTACCCAATCACCCACCTATGAGCAACCTCTGCAAGGCAACAAGGAATGGAGTCAAAGCACAGAATCAGTATCTAAGATATCCTTGAGTACCTCAAGTCTAAGGATACTTGCACCATTGCTATGATAAGATTATCACTGACATTACAATAGAACATCCATTTGATGATCTCATGGTAGGTCATCCAATGTACTTACTACCTCTAGTAAGCATCCACATCTTAACTCTAAATATCTCATGTTTACAGTTTCTGAGATCTACTGCTTGATCAAATTAAGGAGTTTGACATTTGCTAGTCAATCCGGATTAATGATGTCCAATCTTATTAATCATATGACTAGGGATAATTTAGATACTAACATAATTGCACATGATAGGAATCTTAGTAGTATGATCATATCATGATTTCCTTCATAATATGTCATATATCATAGACTTCATTAATTTGCTTATAAATTAATATCAATTCATAAATAATGAACACCAAATTAATGAAATATACCTTTCTTTATTATTGAAAATAAATTTTGTACACAACTTTGTACAAAACACGCTAAAGGCTATTGCCTTTAGGGCACTACTCTAACAAATCTCCTACTTGACCTAAAGTCAATCACCTTGGTATCTAATACCAAAGGTGAGTACATAAGAATCAAAGTTATTCTGCGATAATGGCTTCGTCAACGGAGCAATAATATTCTGCTCGGTGAGAATTCTCTCTATCTATACATCACCTCGACTAATGATCTCCCTAATCAGATGATAACTGCGGAGTACATACTTAGACCGTTGATGAGACATTGGTTCATTTGCCTGCATAATAGCCCCATTGTTGTCACAATACAACTATATAGGCCCATCACTGCTCGGAACCATACCAAGTTCAGTAACGAACTTCTTGATCCAAACTGCTTCCTTTACTGCGTTTGAAGCGGCAATATACTCTGCCTCGGTTATTGAATCGACAATTGTCTCTTGTTTGGAACTCTTCTAACTTATCTCCCTGCAATTCAGTGTGAATACCTAACCTGATTGGGATTTGGAATCATCCTTATCAGATTGAAAACTGGCATCTGTATGCCCGCTCACTTTTAGATTTCCATCTCCATATATCAAGAAAACATTCTTAGTCCTTCGCAAGTACTTGAGGATGTTCTTACCAGCCACCCAGTGACCATTACCAAGATCTGATTGATATCTGCTCATAACACTTAGAGCATATGATATATTGGGTCTCGTACATAGCATAACATACATGATAGATCCTACTGCAGATGTAGATGGGATCATATTCATGCACATCCTCTCATCTTGTGTCTTTGGACACACAGATTTCGAGAGTGTTATCCCATTAGTCATGGGAAGATACCCTCTCTTGGATTGCTCCATGCTAAACCTCTTTAGCATCTTGTCTATGTACGTTGATTGTGAAAGACCAAGCAACATTTTCGATCTATCTCTATAGATCTTTATCTCGAGGATATAAGTTAATTCACTAAGATCTGTTATGGCAAATTGTTTGGACAACCAAATCTCCACAAATTGTAGCATAGAGACATTGTTTCCTATTAATAATATGTCATCTACATATAGCACAACTCCCACTGAACTTCTTATACACACAGGGTTCATTCGGATTTTGTGAGAAACCAAACTCTTTGATTATCTCATCAAAACATATATTCCAACTCCTGGATGCTTGTTTCAATACATAGATGGATTTCTGAAGCTTATATATCTTTTCGTCATCATAGGAGATGAAGCCCTCTGGTTGTGTCATATACACATCCTCGGCTAGATTTTCATTTAGGAAAGTTGTATTCATATCCATTTGACATATCTTATTATCATAATGAGCGGCAATGGCTAAGAGTATCATAATGGATTTAAGCATTGCTACTGAGCTGAAGGTCACGTCGTAGTCAATTCCTTGTCTTTGACGGAAAACTTTGGCCACAAGCCTTGCTTTATAGGTAATCACGTTACCATCCATGTTGGTTTTCTTTTTGAAAACCCATTTACACCCTATGGGTTTTGTTCCTTCGGGTGCCTTAACCAAAGTCCATACTTGGTTTTCATACATGGAATCCATTTCTGCTTTCATGGCACTAAGCCATTTATCAGACTTTGAACTCTTCAGAACCTCTTCATAGGTAGTAGGCTCATTATCTTCTATAAGCAATATGTCATTCTGTTCAATTATGAGAAATCCATATCTCTCGGGAACAAAGCGTATCTTACGTGACCTACAAACTTCCTGTGTTGAAGAAGGTTGAACAATTACTTCATCTGTATGAGTTACAGTCTTAGGTTTAGGTAGTTGATCTGCGTCTATTCGAGCATCTTGAACTTCTTCAAGTTCAATTTTTCTCTCACTAACTTCTTTTAAAAGAAACTCTTTCTCTAAAAAGACAGTATGCTTTGAAACAAAAACTTTTTGTTCTACAGCAAGGTAAAATTGATATCTTATTGTTTCTTTAGGATATTCTACGCACAAGCACTTGTCATACTTTGCATCAAGTTTATCTGGCTGTATCTGCTTCACATAAGCCGGACAATCCCAAACTTTCAAATGAGAAAGATAGGATTTTTTGTTAGTCCACATCTCATATGGAGTAACATTAGTTGTCATTGATGGAACTCTGTTTAGCAAATAAACAGTTGTCTCGAGTATATACCCCCAAAAGGATTTTGGTAAATTTGCAAAGCCCATCATCGACCATATCATGTCCAACAAGGTTCGGTTTCTCCTTTCGGCCACACCATTGTGTTGTGTTATGTAAGGTGGAGTCTATTGAGATAAACTCTCATTATCTCCGAGATAATCTAAAAATTTTTGGTATAACTATTCTCCACCTGAGTCGGATCGTAGTGTCTTGATACCTTTCCCAAGTTGGTTTTCTACTTCATTTCTGAATTGTTTAAACTTTTCAAATGCATTAGATTTGTATCTCATAACATACAGATACCCATATCGAGAATAGTCATCGATAAAGGTAATGAAGTAAAGAAAACCACTTCTGGCATGGATGGACATCGGACCACATACATTTGAATGTATAAGGTCTAATACTCTAGTTGCTCATTCACCCTTTCCCTTAAAGGGTAATTCATCTTGCCTAATAAACAAGATTCACACATATCATATGATTCATAATCAAATGACCCTAAACTACCACTCTTATGGAGCTTAGTTATGCATCTCTCATTTATATGGCCAAGGCGATAATGCCATAAGTAAGTTGATTTTAAATTATCTCGTTTATGTCTTTTCATGTCATTGACATTCATAATTGGATGTGACATATCTAATATGTAAATTTCATTGTATAATAAACCAGTACCATAAAGCATTCCATTCAAACTAATAAAACAACCATTGTGATTGAAATTCAAATGGAAACCAGCTTTATTTAAACAAGAAACATATAATATATTCTTTGTTAAAATAGGTACAAAATAATTATCATCCAGTTTAATTACAAGCCCACTGAGGAGTGACAAAAAATAATTGTCTACGGTTAATGCAACAACTTTTGCTCCATTGCCCACGCGCAGGTCCAATTCTCCCTTCATAAGCTGTCTACTATCCCTAAGGCCCTGCATATCATTACATATGTGTGAGCCATAACCAGTATCTAATACCCATATGTTATGATTAGAAACAGTATTAACCTCAATGACAAACATACTTGAAGGAGCCAGGCCATCTAATGCCTGCTTCTTCTTTAAGGACTCCAGATAGACTTTACAGTTTCGCTTCTAGTGGCTAGTTTTGCCACAATGGAAGCAAGTTCCTTTTGGCGCAGTTTCTTTGAGTTTCTTTTTAGCTACGCTTCCTTTTGGTTTCCTAGACCTTTTCTTCTTTAGGTTCTTTTTTCTTGAACTAGAAGAAGAAGAGTCCACCACTAGCACTGGCTTGTTATCCTTCCTGATAGCTTGCTCTGTTGTCTTGAGCAAATTGATCAATTCAGGGATTGTCGTGGAGATTTGGTTCATCCGATAGTTCAACACAAACTATGAATAACTATTAGACAATCCAACCAGAATTAAGCCAACACTTAATTCATAGTCCATAATAAATCTCAAGGTGGCCAACCTCTCAATATAACCATTCATCTTCAATATATACTGCACTACAAATATCCTCGGAGTCATCTTAGTCGTGAAGAGCTATCTCGAGGTCTCGAACCTTTCAGACCGAGCTTGCTCATCAAAAAGCTCTCTAAGATGAAACACTATGTTATTAGCATCCATAGACTCATGCTGCTTCTGCAGCTCTGGTGACATAGAGACTAGCATAATGCAAGTAGCCAAGTCACTATCTTTGAGATGATTACGATATGCTCTCTAATCCTCATCAGAAGTATCAGCAACAGGTGGATCAGGAAGTGGAACGTCTAGGATATAGCCTAGCTCCTCAGATCTGAGAACAATTCTTAGATTTCTTAGCCAATCAAGAAAATTGGGTCCAGTTAATTTATTAGAATCCATAAGTGAGAGCAAATTCACACTAGAAGACATCTTCAATCAACCCAAATATGAAGAGAGAAAGAATGTTATAATACAAATAAATGCATGATCATGAGGAATTGCATGGCATGCATATGGCTCCTACTAGTTTCAAAGAATCCATAGCCCTCACTACAAATCTAAGAAAAATTATGACAAAGTGTCCTAGTTTCGATATCTGAAATTACTAGGAATGACCTTAGGTTTACCCAATTAGCCACCTTAGGTCAATCGGTAGGTATCGGTTATATCAATTGCATCATAGATGCAACTGTCGTCTAATGTTATCAACTCGTGATGTATGCACATACACTGGGTTATTAGCTCTTAATGTGCGTACATCTGATGTACACTACCTAATTATGCCTCTGTCTACGTTAACCTTAAATTTACTCAACAAATTAACGATTTTAGTGAAAACTGACCCATTAATTCGAAAATCTTATTTCCATGGTTCAAACATATCCGTATAGAGCAGGCTTGGGTTTACCTAACAACCGTAACTCTAAAAGAATTATAGTTCTCCCCATATTAATGGAAGGCGTTAGTTTTCATATTTTGTGTGAGGGATTTCATACTTTGGTCTCATCTAAGTCGTAGGATTATAGTCACAATGACTATATGGAATGATTTAGGACGTTTCATCAATCACATTGAATCTATATCCATAATCATCCATCATCCCACCTAAACAATCCTAGCATGGATTCTTTAATGCAACCATCTCACAAGGTTTTCTTATATAGGTTATGATATGTTATGCATCTAAAGATTTGACGTTCAATTCAACTCTTTAACCGAATTGCTTTCTAATGTTGGCATCGACTAATTTCTCAATCCGTATGTTTTCAATTCCAATTCAAAATACCAATATACCAAGTGTAATACCCTCAACTCTGTTGTACCAATTAAACACTTTAATTGCATTATGCTTACCATATCTAGTCATGCTAGATATGAAATACTCGAAATAGATTAATACAATATTATTCTATTAGATTTTCAAATAATTTGAGAACATCAAACTATCACCCTAAGTATCTCTAGGTAGTCTCCACTTCATCAAGAATACTTTGGCACTTGTCACATAACTAGTGACGGCCAAAACAATCAAGACAACTGAATATACCAACGAGACGCTAATATGACATATTTGACATTCAATTTTTTTTTGGAAACCCAATTTCAAGAAAATCAGTTTGGAATGCATACAACATCAAAGTAACATATTTCTGATCACATAAAAAATGATCCGAGGCATTGAAACCAAAAAACACACAATCACCACTTCAAATAAACCAGGTCCAACAGTTTTCTCAAAAATGTCCAGCTCTGTCTTTTGCTTGAAAAAACATTGAAACAATTTCAATAAATGCTTAGAAAATTACAGAGGCTATAATATGTTCCTAAAATTTTCCGTGATTTTTTTTTCAGAATTTATTTCCAAGAAAAACTCAACCAACCTCAACAACCAAGCCAATCTAGAATCTGTGTTCCTCAACACAGACATTTCCAATAACACATAAAAAATTCTCAAATAAATATTAAATCACCTAGAATTTTTTTTCATCTTCATAGACATTCATAAACATTTTAGAAAGAGGTTGGTGAAAGAAAACCCCAAAAAAAATTATATAATTTATTCTCAAATTTGCAAGCATGCCTGTTCATGTAATGTGCATAAACACAGCAACCAGAACAATAAGGAATTAAATAGCAAAAACATATCAAATCACATTGATAAATTTTTTCCATCCACAGTCATATTCAAAAACATCTCATGAGCAAATCTGGGCAAGATAATTTCAAAAAAAATATATTTATACTGATTTCGAATTCAACACAATCAGAATGCACAACTGTCATAACCAATCAGCAGCATCACACAAGTTATGGTTTCTCCTTTATACGGGGCATAAGTGGCTCTGATACTATTGTAGGAAAATCCCAGTGCTAGCATCATATAAATGTGGTACAAAAAATAAAAAAAATTATTCCAGGACTTTCCCAATGTCTAGGATCTATGTGCCTATACAAGAAAATGCCATAAAACCTAGCTGAATATTCTCAATTCACATACATGTTCATAAC
>JAOQMQ010000002.1:18656632-18673576 GCA_027563845.1 Erythroxylum subrotundum
TTGTAATTTTTAATAAAATTCAGGGACAATTTTATAAATTTAAAAATTATTTTTGTATTATTATAATATTTTAAATATTTTGTATTATTCTTAATTTTATAATTGTATGATGATAATTAACTTTATTTATATTAATTGTGGTTATTATTTATATGTAAAATATGTGAAAATAATATTAATAAATAAATAAATTATTGTTATTTTAAATTTATATTATTATAATATTTTGAGACAAATAATTATTTTTATTTGATATTTTGATGTAATTATTATTTATTATACGATAAAAGTGTAATATTTTAAATATTTTATGTTGTTCTTAATTTTATTTTTTATGATGATAAAATATTTTTATAATAATTGTGGTTATTATTTATATGTAAAATATGTGAAATAATATTAATAAATAAATAAATTATTGTTATTTTAAATTTATATTATTATAATACGATACAATATTAAAAGATTATTTTAAAAATTTTAAAATAATTTAAGAATTATTTTATAAATTAAAAAATTACCACGGAACCGATACCGATATAAATTGTATAACATTGCATTCTCCCTTGCGTAAGAGTAAGTTGCTTTGTTTTCTTACTTGAACTGGATTTTAAATAAGCCTATAAAAGATTTCATCAAAGGCATGAAATGGAGGGTAGAATTTGACGTGAAGAAAGTGCAAATCCAATATTGATTAACGCAATCGAAGCGAGGGCTAAGAAGTGAACAAGAAACGATGGCGAGAATAGAGGAAGAGAAAGGATCTCTTCTGCAATTCGCACCCTTTCAAAGTGCTGTCGATGAGGGCTTCTGGCATAGACTATCTTCTTTGAAGCTCAACAAGCTTGGCGTAGACGATTCTCCCTTACCCATCACTGGTTAAGTGCCTGTCTCTTCTATTACGATAACAGCTCCTTCCGCTCTTTACTAAGGACAAATATTGGATTTTGGGCTTTGGCCTGACCTTGTATTCTTACCCTTTTTTTCTTGATGGGTGTTTGTCCAAGATTTCATCGTTGATTTAATTGAGTTAGTTTTCGAATTTCTTGTGTTGGATTCTTTTAATCTAGGAGTTACCATGAGCTTGCAGACATCTCAGTGTAGGATTTTTCTGTGGCTGTTCAATTATGCTGATAGAAACTTGAATTGAGTTTCAAAGTTGCGGAAATGATGAAAAGTTAGTCCTATAATTGAGCAGTTATTTAGCCTAAGTTGTGAACTGTTGCTGCAGGTTTCTATGCTCCTTGCTCACATTCGCAGGTGTCCAATCACTTGACTCTCCTCACCGACTCTCTACCTGCTGATGACAATGAGCAATTTGTGACTCCAGCATTGGGTCGTGGCAACAGAAATAGATGTTCTGTCCCGGGCATAATTTACAACACTAATACATTGGAGGCTTACCATGCTTTGGATAAAAAGAGCTTGTTAAAGGAAGAAGCAAAAAAGGTACTTTATATTATGATCAAATGGGTTTAGAGATTATTGTATCAAGAATTGAGAGAAGAAGAAGAAGAAGAAGAAGAATAGAAGAAAGTAGAGTTTAGAAAATAAGAAATGCTAGAGAAAGAAGCAAAGAGAGATAACAAAGAAATGGAAATAGGCTTCTTGTTGATTGATTACTTTTAAAATATTAGAATACATCTTTTATATCACTCTTATTATCACTTGCATGATTGATCATGTTATGCTTATTTTATATCATTTTTATATGTATCAATGCCTCCCTCTTTATCAATGCTGTCCACAAGTTTGGAAATGAAAGTTGTAATAAATTGCCACCTCCAGAATCAAAAACTAAGATGATGTTTATAGGTGTTTTCCTTTTGGTGTTGGTACACCTTTAAAGCCATTGAGGTTAGGTGAGATAACATCCTCTATTTTTTCAACAATCTCATCATCATTACTATTTTACACAAACCTTGTGTGCTTCCTAACAAATCTCTCTTTCTTGTTCATCTTGCTAGTGATTGCACAAAACTCCTCAAACAATTCCTCATTTTCTTTGTAATTCTCGTCTCTTGTTTTTGTTTCATGTCTTGAGACATTTCTTCCTCTTCAAATACTTCTTCCTCGACTTCATCATCGTGACTACTTGCATTAACCTGCTTAGAACAAGTCAATTCATTGGTTGATAGTGATGTTGACAATGGTGACGGTGATGGAAGAGAAAAAGGTGTAGCCAAGTCCAAATTGTGACAAAAACATTGTTTGAATAGCATTTTTAGTTCTGTTGTACCTTTTCCATCTTTTGCTAAATTTCCTAAGTTTAAATAGCATTGATTCTTCAAATTGTTTCTCCCATGTATATTCTACTGTCTTTTTCATGATTCAATTGAACTTCGAATTTTCTTGATGTTTCAATTGCTACGTTGTTCTCTAATAGATACCATTTTTGAGCCAATTTGTCAAAATACTAACCAGGATAGGCAGTATCAAAAAGAAAATATTCTAGGTATTTGTCATCTGAATAGAACAAAGTTAAGATTTTAAACTAGGATTGCAAAACAAATTTTGACAATTAAAAAGATCAATATGCAAAAAAACAAGAAAATAACAATAAAAATAAAAAATTAAGATGAAACAAAGAAAAGAAGAATTGAGAATCAAAGATTAAAATGAAACAAAAAGAATGTTATGTATAAAAGTTACAGTAATTATACAGTTGTAATTGCAATTGTGGGGGAGTATACAAAAATGCCCCTATAACCATTTCCATAAGAGAAGAAAAACGATTTGAGTATTTGTTTTCTCTCTCTTCTTTGTGTTTCTACACCTTTTCTCTTCTTTCTTTTGGATTCTTCACTCATTGTATCTCCTCTGTACTTTATTTCCTCTTTAACAAAAATATTCATAACAAATGGTATAAGAGCTTTACGATTCTCGGCAAGAAAATACCATAAATATTACAGAAAATGATTGGGACCAAGAGTTTGTAAAGCTTGAAGAAAGCATCCAAAAACTCAAGGAATCTCATATTCGAAGTAAGAGATGGATGTAGAAAGTTCAGTTACAATCCGATCATCATCAATATGAGATAGACAACCTGAAGGCAATGTTCAATCAATTTATGCAATCATAAGGAATGGCTATTTCAGAAAATACCAAGCTTGCTCTTGATACAGTAATAGTTGATAGACAAATCAAAGGTTTTATGATTGCGTTAATGGCAGAAAAATGGATAATGACTTTTAAGAAAAGAGGCTTGTGAACAACTTGAATTTTAACATGAATATTGTGCTGACTATAGAACAGAACAATGAGGAACACGTATGGAAATCTCAAGTTGGTGACTCATTCACCATTGATGCTGACAATAGGGCAACTTAAATATTTGATGGTAGGGAAATTAAAATCACTCTACACCTTCATGATCACCAACTTAAATATTTGAAGGAGAATAAGAATGTTAATGGGCAATTGCAAAAGGGTGATGGAAAGAAGTTCATTTTCATCAAAGAGAAGACATGGTTGTTTCCTTTTTATCCATTTTGTAAACCTCCTTAATAATTTCTCCGTTAAAACTTATGGACAAGGTTTTCTAAAGTAGGGGGAATTGTTACGTGTAAAAGTTACTGCAATATATAGCTATAATTGCAATTCTAGTGGAGTATAAGAATACCTCTATAACCGTTTCCATACCAGAAGAAAAATGATTTGAGTATTTGTTTTCTCTCTCCTCTTTGTGTTTCTACACCTTCTCTCTTCTTTCTTCTAGATTCTTATCTCATCTTATCCCCTCTGATCTTTATTTCCTCTTTAATGAAAATATTCGTAACAGAGAATTAAGAGTCAAGAAATTAATGATTAAGATGAAACAAAGAGAAAAGAATCAAGAACCAAAGCTTGAGATGAATAAAGAACAAAAAGATCAATTCTAATATAGAAGAAACATTGACGTAGTAAATCTTTTGAAAGGATCATTAGCTCTGATACCAAATGTTATGATCAGATAGATTTTGAGATTATTGTATCAAGAATTGAGAGAAGAAGAAGAATAGAAGAAAGTAGAGTTTAGAAAATAAGAAATGCCAAATAGAAAGAAGAAAACAGAGAAAATAGGGAAATGGTATAGGCTTCTTGTTGATTGATTACTTTTCAAGTTTTAGAATACATATTTTATATCCCTCTCATGACCAATAACATTTGCACACATATTATGCCTTTATATGTATCACTTTACTTAAATGGGTTTACTTCTGTTCTTGAGGTAGCAATATGAGTTGAATTGTAATTTTGTACTTAAATTTGTGAATCTTTTGTATTTCAAGTGAAACAGTAATATAGGGGCTATGCTTTTTTTACAACTAGATATGGGACGACATTCACTCGGGAAAAGCTGTGGAGGATAGTTCAGTGCTATCAAGGTTCCTTCTAATCTCATTTGCTGACTTGAAAAAGTGGAGCTTTCATTACTGGTTTGCTTTCCCAGCTTTGGTGCTTGATCCACCTGCAAAGTTGGTTGAGTTGAAGCCTGCTGCACAATGGTTCACATTAGAAGAGGTGAATAGAAAGCAAATAATGCGAGAAATTTCAACTTATAGTGTTTTTAATGGTTGATTGCCGTCAATGATAATGGCCAGAAGTTTAATAAACACCTAGAAAGTTGGCTTTATAAGTTGGATAATTTTATATCAATACATTTAACAAGTTTTTGTGTTTGTAGGCAGAATCTGTGTCAGCAGCTTGCAATGAGTGGCGTAACTCAAGTTTGACATCAGGTTAATGTTTCTCAATTTTTTTAGTCTGCTTGTAATCTATGTTCCTTGTTCCCTTTTTTTAGTTTTCTATTCATTATTTCTATTGTGGGTGTCTAAACTCCTTATCAGATAATCTGATGCAGACGTGCCATTCTTTTTGGTTATAATTACATCGGATGCTCATGCCACTGTTAGGCATCTAAAGGATTGGGAAGCATGCCAAGGGGATGGCCAAAAGGTACCTTGGAATTTGAGTAGGCTGTGCTCATATATAGCACAATTATTTTACAGTACTGACCATAGTTTCCTCTTTCTTAATGATATTATGCTTGCTTTAACAGGTGCTATTTGGTTTCTATGACCCATGTCATCTTCCAAATAATCCTGGTTGGCCTCTTCGCAACTTCCTAGCACTCATTTGTTTGAGATGGAATCTTCAGAAATTTAACTTTTTTTGCTATAGAGAGAATCGTGGATTTGCAGATCTTGCACTGTCTCTTGTCGGTGAAGCCTTCATTACTGTCCCTCAAGGTAGGATGGCAGATATTGGGTAACAACTCTTATGATTTTAGTTTTTATCTCGTACAGCTTGAGTTTGTCCTTGTTTGCCTATTCTCAACTTGTATACATTTAGGATGGAGAGATTGTCAGTATGTACCCAATGCAGTGGGATGGGAACGGAACAGAGGGAGATCTATATCCCGGAATGTTGATCTTGCGAAATCCATGGATCCCACTAGGTACGTTATCTGCTGGACTTCTTAGGCCAATTTAATTTCTTCTTCTTTCTCTTAATATTTAGAGTTTCTTTGTACAGACTGGCCATATCTGCTGCAGATTTGAATCTAAAATTAATGAGATGGCGTGCTTTACCATCTCTTGACCTAGATAAGTTATCTTCTTTAAAGTGTCTTCTTTTAGGAGCAGGCACACTTGGATGCCAAGTTGCTCGAATGCTTATGGTGAGTGTCTAGACATTATGCTGTTAAATTTTGATTTTGTCTTCAACTCTAAAACATCATTTATATTGCAGTCTTGGGGTGTTCGGAAAATTACATTACTTGACAATGGCAGGGTTGCTATGTCTAATCCATTGAGGCAATCGTTATATACATTGGATGACTGCCTTAATGGAGGTGATTTTAAAGCAATGGCAGCAGTTAAAAGCCTCAAGCGAATATTTCCAGCAGTGGTAATTCATTTGTCTATTTATATAAACTAGTGTAAGCTACCGACAGTTTCATCATCATTCATTTTCCGTATGATTCTTTAGGAAGCAGAATCGTTTGTTATGGCTATACCTATGCCTGGGCATCCGATAACTAGCCAAGAAGAGGAGGGTGTGGTTGAAGATTGTAGGCGTTTGCATGATTTGGTTGATTCTCATGATGCAGTTTTCTTATTGACTGATACAAGAGAGAGCCGATGGCTCCCTACTCTTCTTTGTGCAAATGCTAATAAGGTCACATTTCTTTTTCTAGTTCATGTGCTTTACACAATGTTATGAAACCCTATATTCTTTTGTTGAGCTTAGGGAACATTGAATTTGAATTGTTGGCATTATTAATATGCCTAACTGATTTTTTCGTTTTAATGATGCTTTTGCAGATTGCCATAACTGCTGCACTTGGGTTTGATAGCTTTTTAGTGATGCGGCATGGACCTGGTCCTTTTGGATCTAACCTTGGCCATAAAGATGAAGATGCAAATACGCTATCAGCTGAGATGGATGAACTTGCTTTGACTGAGAGAGAAGGACAGAGATTGGGCTGTTACTTCTGCAGTGATGTGGTTGCACCAACTGATGTGAGTTTACTGATTGCAAGGGACTTATTTTCTGTCTTAACCCTATTACGTAGCAGTATGACCTCTGTCACTTGTGCAGTCAACTGCAAATCGGACTTTGGATCAGCAGTGCACTGTTACTCGTCCTGGACTTGCTCCTATTGCTTCATCTCTAGCGGTTGAACTTTTGGTTAACATCTTGCACCATCCTAATGGGTAAATCTGGAACCTTCTTTAACTGAGTTTTTTAGACTAAGAAGGATCAACCTCTGCTTAAATCTTTTATTCCAGTCTTGTTTGATAACTGATGGTTGGAAACTTTATTTAATTCCATGTTACAAGCTAGTTTTATATAAATATATGCATATATTCAGGATATTCACCAAGGGTGCAATTGCACCCCCCAACAATTACGGTGGAAATGATGAGCAACCACTTGGTATTTTACCTCATCAGATACGGGGTTCTCTCTCTCAATTTTCTCAAATGACACTAGTAGGTCACTCTTCTGATAGTTGCACTGCTTGTTGCAGCATTGTAAGTGAAGTGTTTATCTTTTGAACTATGTTTTTCTGCTTATTTGTTTTGTTTTCAATCAGTGTCTTGATGTCAATTCCTAACTTTTGAAAACTCAAACTATTAATTTCTTGCAAGCTAGATGCTTTTACATTTCGTGCTTGGACATCCTAGAATGATTTTTCGAGAAACATTTGTGATTTAGATTTAGGAAATTGTTTAATGTGTCAAATACTCTAAAGACACCGTTAAAGATGCTGATGATCATGGAAAGAGATAGGCTAATTTAATTCTTATCTCTTTCACCTGATAGGGGGCATTCCATAATTTCAATTAGTTTTATAATATCATAATTCTTCCTAATTTTTTGAAGCTTGTTGCCCCCTTTTCCTTAGACAAAACCCCTTCTCTTATTGTACTTAGAATTGGATTAGACTCTATGTATTTCGGTTATACAACTATTTGGCATTTCACACTAGCATTTATCTTCCCTTTGTTTATCTGATGTCTGATCAGATTGGGGAATTAGAACTGATTATCAATCAAACAATACACTATTCTTTAGGAGTCTTTCTATATCTTATTCTGCAACTTTGATTCTGAACAAATGAAATGTACAGGTGGTGAAGGAGTATAGGAGAAGAGGAATGGAGTTCCTGCTTCAAGCTATCAACCATCCTACATATCTGGAGGATCTCACTGGACTGACAGAGCTGATGAAGTCTGCTAACTCATATAAACTTGACTGGGATAATGATGATGATGATGATGAAGATTGTGTTGAATCATAAGTTTGTTACTAACTTCCTTTTGTTATTTCCATAAACTTATTGTTAATTGTACAAAAGAGAAGTTGTGCAAAGGAGATACCAAATTCATCTTCTTTGACATTGTTAGCCAATATGTACAGAAATTGTCAAATACATCAACAATTTCAGCCTTGAGTGCTCATCTGTACACATATGCATGCATTAGAAGCATTTGTAGGCCATACTGGCAGGAGTAGGAAAATTACGCGTCCATGTTTGAAATGATATGAGCTCTGAAGATGGGATACTTTTATGTTTTGCGGGCTTAGGCATAGTAGCTGCATCTGAAGTAGAATAAAACTTTTCTGTGTCAGACTTCAAAACATATGAGAATCCTGAAGATCAATACCTGGAGCATGGATCTTCTGTCCAATATTACTCTGTCCTATTCTATTTATTGAATTTCAATCATTTATTTATGTGAGTTTCGTGTTTATTTATGTAGGTCTCGTATAAATTAATGGTTAAGATTCAAATGGACAGAATAAGACAGAGTAATATTGGACAGAGAATCCAGACTTCAATATGTGTTCCCATATTTGGTGGCGAGCAGGATAACAAAACCTTACAACTGGTTTCGAGGCTAGAGAAGCAAGAGCCTTCCCAAATTTGACATAAGAATGCTCTAAAATACTCGGTTTTTAGTATTCTTTTAATTTATGAGAAATAATTATTTGATAAATTAGCCATTCAAACTAACTATTTCTTTAAATTTCTATAGTGAGTCGTAATCTTGTAATCCAGCCGCTGTAGGCCTAAGACGTTTGAGCTGATAGAGCAGGATGTTCCACAAGTTAAAGAATTAGTTTTAAAATTAAGCAGTTAATCTTCACTAGCACTGGTCTAGTGGTAGAATCCCTGCCACGGTACAGACCCGGGTCCCATTCCCGCAATCCAATTTCAAAAATATGCATTCCTTTTCTCTGTCACCTATTCCACTCCTTATTGACTTAACATGAAGTTCTGTATATAATCATGACAACAATCCATAGAGACCACACTTTCCCTTCTCCTTTCCCTTGGAATGGAGTTAAAGACTTTGAGTTGAGTTGATAAGGGGCTCATTTGATTTAAGTGAGGTCGCGGGACCCTTTTTATGTATGTAGCCATTTAAAATTTGGGGTCAGAGCTTTGCCTCCCGTAAGGGACCTACCCGATTTAAACGGGGATTAGTCTGAGTGTGGATGACTTAAAGATGCCTTTCCATAATTGAGACCCACCTAAAACACCTCGTAGGTAACAAACAAAAAAAAGACTTAGAAAATCTCCAATGGAGTATGGAAGTCGCAATCCCTCCTACTTAGTGGGTGGGTTTGGCAGACACAGGTCAAAATTTCATGTTTAAAAAAATCCAGCTTGAAGTTTCAGTTATCATTTTGCTTATTTTCAACGAATGCTCCTAATTTTCTTCGAAACGGTCGGAGCATACCCCCTTTTTTTTTCTTTTTTCCCCGATATGATGTCAGTGAAGATGGCACAAGTGAATTGATAACATTATCAGAAAGAGAAAAGATTGCTGTTAGGCATAGGTTGGCAAGCAATAGTAGCTAGTGTTGAACCATCCTACTCTTTTATGGTTCAACGACTTCAACATCTTGAAAACCACCAAGTCAAATATGATCTTTTGCTCTTATCACATTCACGTTCCTTGGAAAGTAAAGAGAGTCAAAAACAGGGGAATTATGGTTTCCTAATGCAGAAAAGCGACAGTTGAATGCAATATTCTTTAAACTCCTGGAGACTAGTTCTGAGACTTTCAACTTGGTCGGTTTTACACTTTTTTTGGGCGTTCCATTAGTATCAAAAAGACCATTCCATTATTTATGCGTTAGAGTTGTTGCGGATGATAGTATATACAATCTCAATGAGTCTCACTACTGTTTTGGCAATTTTGTTGTTAAATGGGGAAGTCAACCCTTTGCTGACTACTTCCATTCTTTCCTTGCGCATTAGTGGGATTCTCCACCGTTAGCTCCAGTCCATTTTATTACGTGTTAAGCTTTGGCCTTAGTGGACGATCGAAATATGTGTCAGCACACGGAATTTCTTTTTTTTTTTTAAATTATTCAAAGTAATTATATAAATAAAAGATGTACAAAAAGTAATGGTTTATCCTAGACTCTTTAATTAAATTTTTATTAATAGGATGAGTTTAAAACTAAAATCATTTTCTATTAATGAGTTTCACTTTTTTTAATAATAGGAGGTCTTGCGACAATCGATTATGTCATGATAAACTAATTAATAAAAATAAAGTATCTCTAATCTTATTCTTGAAAAAATTATGCA
Source organism: Erythroxylum subrotundum (assembly GCA_027563845.1). Lineage (NCBI taxonomy): Eukaryota > Viridiplantae > Streptophyta > Magnoliopsida > Malpighiales > Erythroxylaceae > Erythroxylum > Erythroxylum subrotundum. Next base: position 18,666,732 of record JAOQMQ010000002.1, read on the forward strand.
TGCGCCTAATTCAACTTAAAGATTAAAATCTTCAACATTTATAAAGTTTTGTGAAGGTTATTATCTGTGTGTTTTGTTTTTCAATAAAACTCCTTATATAAATTTAAGTTTGTCATATTAATAGTGGCTGCTATTGCCGGTAAGATAAAGATGAATATGTTAGTTTATCTCCTACAATCAATCGATCGGTTATAATTTAGTGATAAAATAATTTAAAAGCATTCTTTATCTTGTATATGTTTAGATATATATGATAAATTCTAAAGGATAATTATAAAATGCCAATAAAATTATAATGAGATTCATATTATATTTAAGTATTATTCTTAAATGTTTCTGGTTATTGTTCTATTAAGACTAGACATTTATGGAATGTAAAAAGACTAGCATATGTTATGTTTTTTTATAAAAGAAGTAGTTGACTTCATAGACTAAAGTATGGAGATATTTATTGAAAAGTTTTATAATAAAACTTTTAATGCTGCAAGTATACGAATCATAATTTGTAATACAAAAGGTATCGTTCCTACGAGAATTAATTAGACATCTAATAACTTGAATAAAACTTTGTCTATGGTGCTAAAGATTGATTTGAATTAAAATAAATAATTGGAATTGGAATAACTAATAAACTAAACAAGTAAATAATTGAGCTGCCAATGAAATAAGGTTGATTAAGTTGGAGGCTTAGGAATTATTCTATCCTTGATTTGTTTTCCCTTGATCTTGTTGATTCAATTTATGCTCAACCCTAAATATCCTAATTTTGATTACCTCTCTCAAGATCTAATCAAGTAACCCTAACTGAATTCGATAATCATAGAATTATAATCTCTCGATTCATAAAACTACTCCTAACTGTTCAATTAGATTGAAGCAATCCTTAGGATAATTACTCTACAATTAAGATCTCTCTTCAATTGTTCATTAATCTGATAATTGTAGGTCTATTAAGTTACCAACTCTTGTTGCGCACTTTAGCACATGTAAATTGATTCCTTTCTCGACTTATTACCAACTATAAGCATAACAATTATCACAAAGCATTGATAGATTTATTGAATTTAACAAGAATAAATTTCAACAAAACAATTCAAAAACAATCCCTAATATGGATTTAAAAACTCATAATCACAGTAAATATTATAACAATCTAAATAGACATTCAAGAAATTGAAAGAAATAAAGGGAAAAGAAAAATAAAACTAGTCGGAGTCTTGACATGGAAATTTGGAAATTTTTTGAAGTTCTCTTTGATGTCTCCTCTTGATCTACTTTTGATCTAATGGTTGCTACCACTTTTTGGTGTTTTCCATGTTCTTTTATAATGCTTAAGGGTTCTAAGGTTGTGTCTAGGATTTTTCCACTTAATTTGGTTCCAAAAATAACCCTAAACCCTCAAAACTAGAAAAAAATTTGCCCTTGGAAACACCTCTTAGCACGTTCATGCCCAACGTGGTTGGTTCCTCTCTGTTATGATCGTGCATAGTGTCATAATCGTGAGAAAAATCCATGCAACGCTGCTGGTCTTCACCATGGACAATTGTGCTTTCCTACATGCATCCACGATCCTCTTCATTCTTCAATTTCTTATTTCCATTCATTTACAAATACACCAAACATCTCTTAACACATAAAATGAAGATCAAATTCATGCTCTAAACTACTCAAACACTTAGAACGTATACAAATACTAACAATAACACAATTCTAAGCATATACACATGATAATCATCTAAGAAATATTTAAAAACACGCTTAAGAACCTATAAAAACTTACTATAATCTACTTTAATCAATACTTAAACAGAAGTGTAGGTGTTAGTTAGAGAACAAGTTCACTGAACTGGCCTTATATGAGAAATCCATTTGGAATATTACTTGTATGTCTACGGAAATTCACGTTGTGATAATTGTATATGTGATCCTTTAACTTGAGATCTTCAAAGTAATGTTGTATAGGGATTGCTATGTTTTGATATTACTTTTGACTTATTCTAATCATAGGTTATTTAGTCAGTAGTCATTGGATTTAGCATAAACTATATGGAGATAGTTTAGTGATCAAGATAAGATATATCACCCTAAAAAGTAAATAAGGAGAATGCTTTGTTATTCTCGATTAGTATTGATTCAAAAAATTCTTGGCAAGGCGGGGTGACATTTTGTAAATAGTTTACAAATGTCACTAATTGAATCAATAGTTAATTGTAGAGAACTAATATGATTGGACTCAAAATAGAGTAGACATTAATTTCATGCTCTATATCTAATTGGAATATTATATGATGAAAAGTTTGAATTATACAAAAAAAGCATGCATAGAAAGGTTAGTCAAAACTAATTTGACATTCCTAAATATTTGAATGGTCATGATGTGTTACTAGATACTAATTTTGATTTACGATTATAAATTGTTTAATTGAAGAATTAAAGATAAATTATTAGAATTATAATTTATAATCATTGCCCACATATTCAAAGCCTAATGAGTCTTACATAAAGAAGAAATTGAAGAGAATAAAGATATTTTAATTAAGTTGGACTTAATTATATAGTTTGAGAAACTTTATGATTAAATATGAGATATTTAGTAAATAAGGATCAATATAAGATATCAGATTTTATTTGAGAATAATTGATATCTAATTAGAATCATTGTAATTCTAATTAAATTTTAATTGAAATTAAAATTTAATTTCAATTAAATTACTAAAATGTCCAAAACTTATTATAAATAAGCTTAAGTACTAATAAAGCTAGCACTTCTTACTTAACTCTACTTGTAAGAGTTCTATAATTCTCTCAACCTGTTTTTTGGATATAGTTAGAGACCGAATACTTGCGTGGCTATAATGATTAAGATGAATCGATTTTAGAAATGGTTCAAAGATAAGACAAAAATATGATCAAGCTTTAAAATAAGGTACGGATTAAGATTCATATTTTATTATGATTTATATGTTAATCATTTTTAAAAATTAAAGTAATTTTAGTTTTTGAAAAATTAAAATATGAAAACATTTTATAATTATTTCATCATGATTGGGCTTGGATCCCATCTTAATTTCTCAACAATGATATCATAGTCAAATTTTAATTCTATAATTTATTAAATTGGCTTTATTGTTATTAATTTGATAAAATTAAGGTTTAAAACTATCAAATAGTTTTAATCTTCTGGAAATTAATTGTTAAGTCTCGCATTCTTCCTTTGTCTCTTTGGTTCTGAAAATTAATTACCCTGAAGAAAAGCAGAATGCAAGTTCCCTTTTCGTTTTTCTTTTGGAAAATTCAGTTTACTTTTGTTGCCCTTGTGTTTGTTTCCGAATGCATGCCCTAACTTTTAATTTTTGTGAGTACTAGAACACCACCAGCGGCAAAACGCCGCAAGTGCGATCCACCGGCGAACCATCGGTGGTGATGGCTTCGAACCATTGTTGTCGCCACTGGGGAAGCGGGGAGCGGTTTTATCTCGCCCAAAGCATGGTGGTGGCAATAGAGACCAACTCATGGTGTTCTGGAAACAGGTGACCACGACAAGCAGAAGAAAGGGGCATCAGCAGTGTAACAGAACATAGAAACCCTAGTGGTGAAAAAACGATAGGCGTGTCTTACATGTAGCCATCGTTTTGGGAGCATGTCTAGAGCAGACGTAGCACAAACGCCAGTCAATGTTCCCCGTGCTTTTTTATTTGTTTTTATATATATTTTAAGCCTTAATTTTAATTAAATTAGTTTAATTCAGACTAAATTAGTTTAAATCCCTAATAAATTTAGAGAAGCATTTTCTAATTGTTTGAAAATTGTTTTCAAAAGGTTATTTTATTATGTTAGAATTTAATATAATTTTTCAAGGAGTTGAATTATTAAATTAAATTAATTATCAAATCAATAATTGAAATCAAGTAAATATTTATAAGAATTATCTTTCATAATTAAATTATGCTAGCTAAGTAATAAAATGAAATGAAATTAATTAAGATAAGATCTTAGTTTTCAATATTAAAGTAATTATTTTTCTTGATATGATTAATATTATTAATTTGATTGATTCCTAATTTAAAATTAATTAATTAGACTCCTTAAAATTAAAAAAGTTTTTTCTTAAGTAATTAAGAAAGGTATTTCTTAATTAAATTTATTTATTTCAATTTTATTAAAATGGATTAAATTTATGATATATTTATTTAGAGAATTACTATTCAACTTATTTAGAAATTGTTTCTTTATTTATAAATAATAAGCTTCTTGATTTATTAGATTAAAATTTGAAATTTTTTTCCATTTATTAATTAAGAAAATGAGCTTTCTTTAATAGTTTTGAAAATAGTTTTGTAACATATTAAAGAAAGATTTTCTAATTAATTAATAAATCAATCTCTAAATAAATAATATAAATGAATTTATTAATTAAATTTAAAATTATTTTATTTAGTTTTGAAAGTATTTTCCTTTTAATATTAGAAAATAGTTTTCTAATTAAGGAAAAGTATTTTCTAATTAGAATAGAAATAATTTTCTAATTAGATTAGAATATGTTATTTATATAATTTTAGATAGGAGTTTTTAAAATTATAATAAGTAACAAGTATAATTTATTGAAAATTGTTTTCAATTAAATTTTGTTAAAAGAGTTAGTATAATTGTAAATAGTTTCCAATTGGATTTGAAAATTATTTTCAAATCAAATTAAATTTCTATTTGGAATAGAGATTTAATTCATTTAGAAATCAATGAGTTTAATCTAATTTAATTTTTCTAAAGAGTTGGAAATATTATTTTAGATTATAAAGATTAATAACTAGAATCAAACGAAGCTTGATTTTTTATGCATATAATTTGATTATGAGTGCATAAGTTACATACTTTATTTATATGTTTAATATATATGGTGAATGCATGTTAAATTGCATGTTTTATATGTGTGATATTTTATATGCAATTTTGTGTTTGATGAGATAAATAAAATTAAATCCCTCGTTAAAATATTAAGTATATTTTAAGAACGTGATTGTTGCCTTCCATTATTATAAAAATAAACTATAGTTCTATTTAATTATGCTTGTTAAGCAAGCTCAAGGCCGCTTTAACCTGAATATGTTTAGTCTTATGCCGGTGAGTTCTACTTAACTAAATTTGTGTGATCACATGAATTTATAGAGAGGGTTATGAATAACATATAAGATATATTTTAGTAATAGTTATCACCTAACAGATATAGGAGTTACATAAGATGTGATTGATAAGTTGTTATCTAATTAAGTTTAATTGATTTATTAAGTAAACTCAAAATCAACTATATTTAAATGAGATCCTAGCTTACTAGAAATATTAGAGTGATCTTTTTGAATAGTAGGGAGGGCTATTATTTCAAATAAAATAACAAGAGTAACCAAATATATGATTAAAGTCCTAATCTCATTTAGTAGTCATGAAATATAATTAATTATTTATTTTTCTTACATTTATATTTTATTTTGAGTGGAATTTACCTTGATTAGTATGATTGATACCAAGAGTTAGTGAACCTAATTTCTTGGACATAGGTTATGTTTGAGAAGAGTTTTAAAAGTATGCCAATTATGCAATTTTGTTATAAACCCTAATAAGGATTTGGTGACAAAGTCTTAAAGATATGTCAAAATCTTATAGATGACAGAATGTGTTGATATTTTTAGTTGAATAATGTCTCATAAGCTTTAATGACAACATGTAAGATGTATGTCAACATTATGATAGCAAGATATAAGAGGTTGCATGAAGTAAAGCTGAAATGTATAATACGCTAATGAAATTGTTTCACTGTATTTAGCTTACTAAACACATAATTATGGACTACAATTAAAGACATTTTCTATAAAATGATAATAGTTACCATTAGAAGAAAATGTTTACATGACTTTTCTTGCCTATATAAGATATGATAGAGATCATATCTATTTCTAGTTCTTGCTTATGAGCATTTAATACTGAATTTAGATTCAACATTATTATAATATTTAATGTATGATAAGAAATAGATTGTAGAGTTACAGTAGTTGATCCAATTTTATACAACTAGTTTGTAAGTATTGTATCAAAGGAGATTTGTGCTTAACATAAGTGACAAGAATTCAAAGTTTGATAACTGGGACCATCCTTTTATGCCATGTTAGTTAAATCAATATAATGATAATCATAAAGTTACATACAAGGATATGTGTATCCGTTTGATTATGAATTGTATAAAACTTGTGAAACTTGTCAAGATGAAATAACCAAATCAACCTTTGATGAAAGAATGATGATGATAGTAAATTGTTAAATTTATACATATGATGTATTAGATGGAATAACAATTCATAAAAGAATAATACTTATATTTCATGTAGCGCCCCCTTATCGTAGGGTACACACCGAAACGCCCGAAGGTCATTCCAGTACATATCTTACGATAATGGCGCGCTACGATCGATCACTACATTAACTTCACATGACATCATATCATTATTCACTTATAAAGCATCATAAGAAAATCACAATATTTTAAAAACCAACTTTTTCCTTATTTCATTGCATAAAGTCGAAAGTCTACATTGTGTCTTTCAACCTTTACTACATGTACATCATCAAAACCTAGTACAAAAGTACTACATGAAAAAGAAAAATATATATATAATCTATCTAAGCCGTCCAAAAATTTCAGCTGACTAACCTTTGAGCCATGACTTCTCTTGCCAAATCACAATATACACTGCTGGTAGAGCCACTCAGTAACTAGAGTCGTCTCTCGGTCCTGAAAAGACAACGTTGCAATTTTGGTGAGTTTTGTGAACTCAATGAGGTAACCATCATCGATGGTT
>JAOQMQ010000002.1:18731405-18748390 GCA_027563845.1 Erythroxylum subrotundum
GTGGTGGGTTGATTTGGGGAAGGCTGGGTGAGCAGGGTAAGAGGGCCGCTATTGGTGGCTCCTTCGTCCTCCTTGTCTATGGACGCTGCGTGTGGTGTCGGCGGTTGTGAAAGCAACATTAAGGTTTGGTGGAGCTAGTGAGTGATACAGTGACAACCTTTGCTTATGAAGGAGAAGCTTGGCTCGAAGCTCGGTGAAGGAAGGTTGGACCTCGCGATTCTCTATGGCGGTGACAAAATCTTCATAGTCGGCTAGTAAACCATTGAGGGCGAGGACGACTAGGTCTTCATTCGGGACCGAAGCTCCTATTGCGGCAAGTTCCTATGTTATTGAGGACAGAACGGTGAGATATTCAAAGATGGAGGCGTTGCCTTTCCTGGTGGTGTGCAATCGGTGAGGAAGGAGAGAGCGTTGGGCTATTGTCTGCTATAAAAAAGAGTCTCCAGTCGGGTCCAGAAAGGATACCGCTGGGACAAGGTAGTGGTTAGTGCACAATAAACCAATCCATCGTGTTTGTCCCAGTCAAGTGATTGTTGAGAGGATGTTAGCGATGTAATGGTTGGTGGTAGTGGTGGAGCTAGCATGCTGTCGATGTGCCCCAGTAAGTTACAGGTACGTAATATTGTCCGGACTTGATTGCTCCAAACAAGGTAATTGGAGTGTTCTAATGTCGTAGTTATGAAATTTGTAATGTTCTGAAAAGGGAAGGTTGGGGTTGGTGTTGATTTCAGTGCTTGTTTTGTTTGTTGGGTGGCCATTGGCATAGGTTGGGATTTTGGTGTCTGGAAATTGTGTTGGAGGTTTGTGAAGTGAAGTTGTAGAAGGTATGTGTTAATGGAGTTGCTGTGGAGTCTGACGGTGGGAAAATAGGTTTAGTGAAGCTTGAAAAAAAAGTTTATGTAGGACAGAACATCTGGAAGTGATGTAGTTTGAGGTTGTGAAGATAAGAGCTATGTAATTGTCGGAAGAGTTTGGGAAGGGTGGGTAGAAGAAGGCTAGATTGTGGGCTCTGATACCATGAAAGATAGATGAAGAAGAGAATTGTTTTGTGTGTCTTTAAAAGAGAATTGTACAACTATTTATACAAGTGATGAAAGTATAAACATGGAAATATAATTATACAGTAGAAGATTTCAAGGCTAAAATTATGTTGCTGAAATCATGGAATTTGACTGTTGTAGCTGAATCAAAGGCATGCGTTATCACCAAAATTCTAATGCACGTTGAACCTGCTAAAAACTAAAACCCAAATATATACCACTAAATTTGTAGTAGCAGAGAGAAAGGATTGTTTCCACAAAGAGTACTTGACTAATTTCTATATTGAATTAATCAGTGGAACATGATGGGGGATTTGGAAGATTTTAATTAATGCAATTAATTAAAATTAAACTACAAAAATTAAATTTAATAAATAAAATTCGCTGAGAGTAATTAAATGCATTTAAATAAAATTCAACTACAAAAAATAAATTAAATTTAACAAATCAAATTCGCAAAGAGTAATTAATAGATTTAAGTCGATTTCTCAATTTAGTATCAATCGTCGCATAAACAGGTATAATCAAGTATAATATTGTTTTTATCCCTTTAATTGAAATTATTAAATGTAGATTATCAGTAAACTCTGTTAACCCTAATTTTTTCTTAGATCGTTACTAATTAGAACAAGTTGATTGATTAGATCTAACTATCATACAACTTAGAACATGTTCTCTAAATTTAATGTAATAATATCATTAAGCATCAGGAAAGCATGCTAATCTAAGTAATAATCACACAATATCATATTATTTAACTTATGATGTGTTATCCTTAATGATGCACGATCATTAATTTGTCATGCACGAATCAGTTTAACAATAATTACAAATTGCAATTATAATTCTTGTAGTAAATCTATACATGAATGATCCTGCATGCCTTATCTAAATCAATCATACATAGATCATAGACATTAAATATAGAATAAAATAATCAATTTTAAAAGAGAGATAGGAACAATGTTACTAGAATTGATTAGTACACAAACATGATATTAGGCTTCGAAATTCCTTTGAATTGGAAGGAGGATAATCAACCACTCAAAGCTCTTTAAAGCACACATCCTAAGAAAAGAAGAGGCATGTATGGATGTCCTTCCTGTACATCCCCTCAAATTAGCCCTCACAATTACCTTTTATACTTCATAATTAGGGTTTTTGGAATAGATATGGTTAGTCATACAACCATGTGCATATCAATGTCCCTTTTAATCTTGTTCAAAAATTGCATAAGCAAAAGGTTATAAAAAGTTACGCAGGTTATGGACAATGTAGTATAACTAACTTACACAAGCATCTACATTTTCCCATGAGCGAAATATCATCTTAAAAACTATACACATTTATAGTGACTTATACGAATCTTTACATGGCTGTATAAGTGACTTACATGAACATGTTACACGAATGTGTTCTTTTAAAATAACTCAAATTCTTTAAGGCAAATAAAACCGAACAGTAGTAAAACTGCCCAAAACTCCAAATTTAGCTTGTTTTGCTTCTTTTTCTTTGAACTTGTTCGTAAACTAAAATACAAATCAAAATAAGTATATTAAATGCATAACAAACATTAATCATTAAATAATTAATAATTAATTAATTAATCACTTATCAACTCTGGTTGAGTTTGTCCTTTTTACTTTTCTTTTCTTTTCTTTTCTTTCTAAAATTAGTATTCAAAATCATCATCATGCTAATTTATTCAGCATTGTATGAAATTAATAACATTTTTTATTCCTCTTAGAAATTTTGTATGAAATTAATAAGATTTTTATAATTCCTCTTAGAATTTTAATGTGCCATCCGTAAATCTCAATAATAAATTTGTTATACATTCGTCCATTATTACTTCTAATTGAGCTAAGATATGAATATTGGCCTGAGGTTAGCTCTTCTACATTGTTATTTATTTGCTAAACAGAAAATATATTCCATAATTAATGCTATTGCCAGAAGTCAACTTAATCAACCATGGTTTGATAATTTAATTACTTAACAGCAAGTTATTGGTGAAGCTAATGTGTGCATCTAAACGAGTAACCTTACACCATAAATCTGCCTAAAAAATTGGTATAAGAGAATCCAGTTTATGATTTTCTTTTTTTTTTTGGAAAATTATAATCTGGTTTATTTCCTTATAACCTTGTTCAAAATTTGGACATTAATATTATATTGAAACTATAACCTTCAAAGTTGATCAACCACATTGTCCCTTTTTTCCAAGATACGTGAATTTGTTGACATCCTGTCTCATTGAAACCATAATTAATATTACTCCTGATTTGTGGTTGAGGTTTTCTCTATAAAAAGTAAAGAATCAGAGCTAATAAACACAATTTTCTGGAGCTGCCAAACTAACACATCATGAACAGAGCGAAAAGCCATAACATAGTATACAACTATGTTGTAATGTCAATGTCTGCCTTCTTATTTGCAAGCATATTCGAGCACTTCCGTATGCGTTATGTAGCTAACTTTAACCTGAAACCAAAGCTTTCTCCATTTTGACGCGCAAGTGATAGAAGCCGAAAGACGACTTCAGTTTATACATCTTGTCCGGGAAAGGTCAATTTCCATGTCCACACATAGGGATCGCAAGTTATAAGATTTTCTCCAACACTCATAATCGTTGCTATTTAAAGAAAATCATCTGTCAATTCTGTCACAATCCCAACTCGTTTGGCGTAAAAGCTTTGTGTACCTCAAGAGGAAAAAATCAGGTTTTTGAATGGAAAATCTGAACATAATTCTTGCCTTTTCGGCCTTCACTTGCCCCAGAAGTGGCAACACCTTCTAAGTCAAGAATATGAGCTCTTTGAAGCAAAAGAGTTTGCCTGGCTTAAAGGCCATCCTAGCTATATGTTCGAACTTTCACAAAATCCACCAAATCATCAAGCTTGAACTATCTGACCTCCTCAAGTTAATCAAGATTATTCTCCGAAAATAGGATGATCCGTACAAGCATAGTTCGAACTATTCACTAAAAGGTAGCTTGCCCACTTTTACAAGCCACCCGCTACGACATAAAGTAGAGGCTACCGTTGGTTGTTGTGGATGTACATGATGGAGATTTGGTTGAGAACAGGATAAGACGGCTCAAATATTCTGTTAGTATAATGCATAATGTCAAACAAAGAACAGATAGGATTTTTTTTGGGTTACTAAAACTGAAACGCTTCCTTTTTTCGTTTATATACTTGATTGTGATGTTTCTTTCACCAACACAAAGGAAAAGGGATAAGAAATTCTTGGAAGTTTTTGGTGAAAATGGATTTTTCAGTGCCAATAAATTAATCTAGGTTCAACAATTTTCATGCACAAAAGGGTTCATCTTGATAATGATCATCCATAAGATTGCATTGTCCATAAAGGCAACTGAGATACATTGGAGAAAAATAGAAATGTCAAGCAACCCAAATATAATGTTAATGAATCTTAAAACTCACTGAAGCTTTGTGCTGGCTTTATTTAACCATGCAGAGACCATCAATCTTTCAGGGGTGTTTAGGCAAGAAGAAGAAGAAGAAGAAGATGGTTGGTAGCATGGCGAGAAGATGGAGAAAACTAAGTGGTGTTGATAAATGGAAGGACCTATTGGATCCCCTAGACATTGATCTCAGGCGATACATTGTTCACTACGGGGAGATGGCCCAAGCTACATATGACTCGTTCAATTCGCAGAAGGTCTCGAGGTTTGCAGGAAGCAGTCTCTATGCAAAGCTTAATCTTTTCTCCCAGGCTGGTTTGGAGAAGAGCAATCCTTACAAGTATAAGGTAACCAAATTCTTCTATGCAACATCGCAAATTCCGCTTCCTGATGGTATTATCATAAAGTCACTGTCAAGAGAGGCTTGGAGCAAGGAATCAAATTGGATGGGGTACGTTGCGGTGGCTACTGACGAAGGGACTGCTGTGCTTGGGAGGAGAGACATTGTTATTGCTTGGAGAGGTACAGTTGAGACCTTGGAGTGGATTAATGATTTCCAGTTTCTTTTAGTCTCAGCTTCAAAAGTACTTGGAAAATCTGGAGATCCCAAGATTCATCAAGGTTGGTACTCAATTTACACCTCTGATGATCCACGTTCACCCTATAATCAAGCCAGTGCCAGGGATCAGGTAGCTGTGTGTGTCTGAAAATTGAGTCTTCCTAATTTTTGAAAATTTTTCCAAGTTTCAACTTTTTATTGATTATTTTGAGTAGGTTCTTGAAGAGGTTAGAAGACTGGTGGAACAATATGAGAACGAAGATATCAGCATAACTGTAACAGGCCATAGCCTAGGAGCTGCACTTGCAACATTGAATGCGGCTGACATAGTTGCTAACGGATTCAACAGACCCAAGTCTCAAAGAAAAAAGCCCTGTCCTGTTACAGCCATAGTCTTCGCATGTCCTCGCGTTGGGGACTTGAGTTTCAAGCAAGTTTTCTCAGGTTACAAAGATCTTAATGCCTTGCGCATACGTAATGCTTTAGATATTATTCCAAACTACCCATTGATAGGGTATGCAGATGTTGGGGAAGAACTGGTAATTGACACGACAAAATCCGAGTACTTGAAAAGCCCTGGAAATGCATCAACTTGGCACAATTTGGAGGTTTACCTTCATGGAGTTGCAGGTACACAAGGGTCGAAAGGCGGGTTTAAATTAGAGGTTCAGCGGGATATTGCTCTGGTTAACAAAACCATTGATTGTTTAAAGGATGAGTACTTGGTTCCAGTGTCATGGAGGACTTTGCGGAATAAGGGTATGGTTCAACAAGAGGATGGTTCTTGGAAGCTAACGGATCATGAAGAGGATAAAGATACTTGATTTTAATCGCATTGATTTCTATTCTACTCCTGATCACAAAAATAATTTCTGAGAGTTACTATTTTCCATTTGTGGTTTTATTGTATTATAAATAGATGAGGTGATTTAAATAAGCTAAAGAGCTTTGACATTACTAAGCTCGTAAGGAGGGAATTAGCGGAATTGATATTTATAGGAAGTGTTTGTCCGTGGCTGCATTTCTTGCTTGTTTTTACGTGCTTAAGTGAGCAAATAAACGATGAGACTTGACTTTATTTATGCTAAATAAATCAAAAGTTATTTCGCTGTTAATCTTCCCAAATTTTGTATTAGAATTCGGATTAATACTTATTTTTCTTAATTTTGTTTCTTCTTATTAAGAAAAAAAAGAAGTATAAAGACTGTGTGTTCGTTACTTTGTTCCAACCTTATTTTTGCCCTACATAAAACGACATCTCTTTGAGAGTAAAAATAGAGTTGGAATACAGTAACAGACGCCGAATATTTGGTATATATTATTTTAATATTTAATGTACAATTTTCATCAATGTTGGTGCAAAAAAAATCAGTAATTCAAGTAAAATGGATGCAAGGAATTTTAATTGTCATTAGAACATTCAAAAAGATATTTGGATTAGTTATGAACAAGGAACAGAGTTTTGTCATTAGAACCCTCATAAAGCAAGAATCAGCTTTAGAAAAAAAAAAAAGGAGAAGATCATTTAAAAAAGACAGTATAAATGCCTAGATTTTTGCATTTGACCTAGAACTTAAAGTTCATTTCTAGGTTAATCATATGCTTCATAAGTCTTAATAATAGTTCCATATTTAAGGCAAATAAGTTAGGGTAACCTTAATAATCTTTGTTAGAGATCCATTGATCACTAATATGCTAAAAGATACGATTGTAATCCATTATTCATTCCATTTAATAAATTTTGAAAGGTAAGATTGATACATCATACAGCATAGACCACAAAATGGAAGGAAAATATTTTATATGCTGCCTCTTTGGCTTGGGTGCAGAAATGTCTAACTTTAAAATACTTTTTAGTCGTGGCTGAAACTTAATGTAAGTTAGTAATGAGTAAACCAAGGCATAACGCATATAGACTTCAAATTTTAGAAGGATAAATCGTTTTTGAGTGCTTATATTCTGGCGATGTTTGTTGTTTAGTGTTAGATCAAGTGTCTTTCGCAACATATATTGCCTGACTTATGTCGAATTATTCGCGAAAAATTCATTTAATATTAAAATTGAACAATTTGGGATTCCCCACTAATATTTTTTAATGAATATGAATAATAAGTATCTTTCAACCTCATTATTTGCAATTTTAAATGTCTTAAATTTGAAACATATAATCATATTATAATATTTTAATTTCATACCATTATTGTAACGGGTAAAAGACATAAACCTCTTATGTGATTTAAGAAATTTTTAGAAAATTTCCTAATTTTAAATTTTTAAAAAATTCTTCTAGTTTTCTATTTTTTTTAAAGCCTCTTCTCTTATATTTCAATTTAAAAAATGACGATGAAATATATAGAATATAAATATCAAATATGTACTAATCAAATGTTAATAATATGATAATCTAACTTAACTTTTAAACTTAATTTGAAAAACATAAACACAATTTAAATTAATAATTTAACACAATTATAATAAGCTATTATTTTGGTTAGGATTTGATTAGGGATGGCAACGGGGCGGGTATGGGACGGGTATGCCATCCCCCATACCCGTCCCATGAACCTGCCCCCACCCCCATACCCGTCGGGGATTTTTTTGGCACCCCCGTACCCGTACCCGTTGGAGGTTTGACCCCCATGGGTACCCGTTTACCCGCCTCTTCACAAGCAGAACAATCATAAAGGGTGAATTATGCAATACGTAGCTTGAAGCTTCCTTCACAAGCAGAACAATCATAAAGGATAAATATTTAGAATGCTTTTGTCTTCCCACTAATTTTCCTATATACGATCTATCATCGATTCATCGTTAAGGTATAAAAACATTTCTTTTGAAATAAATAATACCTAAATGATTTCTGCAGTGGCGATGGCTGACGGTGCTGGGAGAAGAGGATGGCTGACGGTGCGTCGGCGATGGCGATGGCGGCGATGGCGAGAAGAGGATGGCGATGGCGATGGCGAGAAGAGGATGGCGACGGTGCTGGGAGAAGAGGTTGGCGATGGCGGCGTCGGCAATGGCGGCGATGGGAGAAGAGGATGGCTGACGGTGCGACTCTAGCGTCTGCTCTGATGGCGTCTGCTCTGATGGGAGAAGATGAAGAATTGAATTAGGGATTTGTTTAGGTAATTTCTGAGTTTTCATGTATATATATATAATGGCAAACTTGTAATTACTATATAACGGGTAAACGGGTATGGGGGTGGTATCCCCATACCCGCCCCGATACCGACGGGTATTTTTGTTAACCCCCCATACCCGCCCCACGGGTAAAAATTTGCTCCCCGTACCCGCCCCCGTTCGGGTAATTTTATCGGGTACCCATCGGGTTCGGGTACAATTGCTATCCCTAGATTTGATCAGCTCGATTCGATTTTAAAAGTTGTATGAAATTGCCATGTAAATAGCATTTAATTGGTCTAGGTGTGATGTTTATATCGCATGTATTTGTTTGTTATTTTTTAACTTGAATTCGAAGAGAATGATTCTTTCTTAAAATTCTTTAAAAAAAAAAGAATTTTAAAGATTAAAAGATTTTTAAAAATTTTCTTAAATTATACAGGAGCTTTATGTCTTTTACCTTTATTGTAATATGGTCTAGTTTTTTATATTAAAGGAAGATTTTATAATAAGTTCTATGCTATTTAAACTATTGGACTAAGGAAAGTTTTAATTGATATTTTGATGATAATAAAACATAAGTACTGCTAATAAATTATTATTTTGATGAGAACCAATATAAGAATAAGATACAGGCATAAACTCAAGAAGATACTTCATGAAGTTGATAAAGAAGAGTTAAAGTTTTGCAACATTCAAAGTGGATATCAAGTCAAAAATGGAAAAGGATTAAGGCATATCAAGGTCATTATATATATATATATATATATATATTATATTAATACTAATAGCCCTTTATTAGCTTGGGAATCTCAAAGGCTCAACATATATAAACATATTATCCTACCTGATTATATGACCTTTTCATTTATCAAGAGATGTTAAAGCCTTTATTTTTAATATAAAAGTCTCTTG
Organism: Erythroxylum subrotundum; assembly: GCA_027563845.1. NCBI lineage: Eukaryota > Viridiplantae > Streptophyta > Magnoliopsida > Malpighiales > Erythroxylaceae > Erythroxylum > Erythroxylum subrotundum. The sequence continues at coordinate 18,740,473 of JAOQMQ010000002.1, forward strand.
ATCTTTCAAACACTCTTTTAGGAATATTTTGGGAAGTTTTTAAAATCAAAATTACTTTAAATAAATTGAGTTTGTACATTTGAAGTTGTTAAAATTATATTTTTGACGGATTAATCAATTTATATGTGTTAGTGGTCGACTAGCATAGGAAAGTTATTAAATTTGATGTATTGAGAATTTGTAACAACATTAGTTGATATATTGGTCAACCAATGTGCCACATTGGCCAAAAATATACCTTAGTGGTTGATAAATATGTAACAATTAGTGAATATTATGTATTGAATGCACATTGATCGACCACTACAACCTTGATAGTAGCGTGTCGCAACGCTATGCAAAATAAACTAGACTTACAACTATAACAGTGGTGAGTCTAGGTCGATCCCATAAAGAGAGTGTGTATAGCTTTTGAAATGAAAATAATTAGTGTTTAGGTTTTTTTTTAGGGTGGGTTTTGGTTGGTTTAATAACAAAATAAAATGAAACTAAATTAATGAAAACAAATTAAAGAAAACATGCAAAAATGATGAAAGTTATGAATTCGTTAGGAATCGGGTTCTTTGGTTCAATCTCGGCCTACACCCAATTAAACATATTTCATTAATTTCTTGTTCTTTTACCTCCCTTTGAACTATTGGTCATAGATTAACAACAAGTTCTATTAACCCCGATTTTCTCTTAGGTCATGTTTAATTAAGAGATGCTCGTTAATTAAACTTAGCCATTGAGTAACCTGGGTACAATCTCTAGATTTAATTGGACAGTCGCATTACGAATTAGGAAAACAGACCAACCTAAGCAATAACCACATACGCTTAGTTTATTTAACCTAGGTTATGTTATCCCTAATGAACATTAGTCACTACAAACGAATCTCAAATATAACAATTATGGATTATATTGAAATTATAGTTATGGGTTCATACACAAACAATCAAACGATAATAAGAATATAATCATTTATACACAAAACCCAAATCTATACGTATAGGATAACACAATCAATTTCTAAAGAGAGAAAGAAACAACAAATACAAAGAAGAAATGCTTAACCGAGTTATCGGCATATATGTCACCTTCGAACCGACGTCAGAATGCTAGCTCTCTATGGGTCTCTAAATGGATGGAGCTTTTCCCCTTCTCTTCTCCCGAACCTTCACTCGTTTCCCAAATGAAAACTAAACATTTTATATATGTGTCGTCACCTAACATCAACTTTTATATTTAAAAAACTAGGGTTTTGGTCAGCTGCCTTAGCCTCACCCTCGTGACTCACACCCACGACACACCACTCTCATGCACATGCCATACATTGCATGGCCATTAGACATGCTTATGGCTATGCAATGTCACCAGTTGGCCGTGAGCCACTCATGGTTTCTATTCTTTTGTTCTTCACTTTCGTGCTCTATCTTGTCTCTTCTTCTAGTAATCTTCTTGTTATTCTTGCTCTATGAAGACTATAGAGTATGAACATTGAAAAGATGGCTCAGTGAGTATGCTTTCAGGTCACTTTATCTTCTTCGCTTCCGAAATGTACCTAAAATCAAATGTGAGCTAAAGTGAGTATCTTAAGCATTTTCGTATAAATAATCACTAAGTGTTATGGAATAAATGCATAATCAATTAAGCATATAGCTATCTACACCCACACTTAGCTTTTGACCGTCCTCAGGAAAAATATTAAAATTAAGATCATATACCCAAAAACATTTACTCATTTCCCATATTTCCCATGAGTAGATAGCTATAAGCAAAGAAGAATAACTTTCAAAAATTGTAGCAAGAACTTAACATTAAATGCTTTTACGCATGATCAATCAATATTCATCACCTTTAAAAATTGAGCAATCTAGAGGTAGACTTGCTAATCATTTCATTTCTACACCACTAAGGTTCACATGAATAATCATGAATCAAAGGACTTTTCAAGGTTGTAATGTGGGAAAGGGTTAAGGTGGGATGTATTTGGATAGTGTAGTGCAAAAGTCATCAAAGCTAGTGAAACAAGAAAAACACGCAATGTACCATCAAGTGCAAAAACCCACATTCACTCACAATTGTGTGCATTAACTATGATGAATGCAAAAACCATGTTTCTCAGCTCAAATTTAAGCTCATACCTAAGCATATATCACTCACAAAAGTTGATCATAAACAAGACTTTGTAACCATAGGGAGTGACCATTAAAAGCAACATCCATCTCATATCCAACATACTCAAGTAAACCATTCAATTCAACTTTAGAAGGAAAGATTACTCATAAATAACTTTGCAACACATAAGCATTTCCTCTTTGATGCTTGCTTTTTGCTTTTTCTTTTCTTTTTTCTTTTTCCTTTTATTTTCTTTTTTTATATAAACATTGAAACATCTAATGTGGTTAATACAAAAAGAAAGGTTAATAAAGCTCAAAGGGGTTTATTAAAAGGAAAATCATATAATGGGTAGGCTATTTGGCTAATGTAGTTCAAAAAAACAAAGAATGCCTAATCATTTTCATGTTAATGCATGTGACAAGAATGTGGTCTCAAATAGAAATTCAAGGAAAAGTCAGGATGTACATGTCATGAAGGTCACACATACACAAAAGCCAATGAGATTGATATAGATGTGTTAGTTTATAAAGGCTCAAAATCTCACTTGCTTTTTGTTTACCACTGGTCACTACTCTTCTAAAGATAATGCACATCGACCAATCAAATGAGCAAAAGTATACGCTAAAGTTGCCATGGATTTTTCTAGTTAATTTATTCTCTAATCATGACTATATAATCCTAGAAGAAAAAGAAAAAGAGAAAATGTTTGTATTGCTGCTTTTTTTTCTCTCATTTTGTTGAAAACTAAAAATAAAAAAATAAAAAAACACATGCATAAAGAAAACAAATGTGAAAATTTAAAGAAAAGAAAATAACTTTCCTTGGGTTGCCTCCTAAGAAGCTCCTTTGTTTAGTGTCGCTAGCTCGACTCCTTACTTTCCGCACGTGAGGAAATTATGATCTTTAGGTATAACAGTTTGAGCTATCTCCACATGAGGTTGACCAAGATAGGGTCTATTTTGACTATCGTTCACCTCTGTTGGCTTCCCTATCTCTAAATTTCCAATCTCTACTGAGTCCATACGCTCTTGGAATATCTCTTCACCTTTCCCCTCCTTGCTCAATTTCTCTAACATTCCACGTAAAGGTGAAGGGTTAGTATTAACAATAATCACAAACTCATTACTTACCTCCGAGCTAAATGATATGTCTTTTTCTACTTTAAGCTCCTCTTTAACTTCTTTGACTTCACAAACAATTCCTTGAGTAGTCATCTCAAGCTCCTCATCACTCTATAAGGTCTCTGCAATAATTTCAACTAGGTATACCTCAACTTCAGATAGTTGCATCTCTTCGCTTTGTGATTCTAGGTGATAGAGAGTTTCTATTATTGATCCATTTGGCGTTCCATGTTCAGTATGCTTGATTTCATCTACTGTTGAAATTGTTGTATATTTTGATGAAGTTGCTAATGCATACTTTTTTTAATTGAATATTATTAGCAGCCATAATTGTAAGGCCCCAATATATACCCTAGAAGTATTATAGCATGTCTAGGGTGTATTAAGAAGGGAACATAATGAATTAAGTGTAACTAAGTATAGTAAGAGATATAATGGTACTTAATGTAAAAGAAAAGGGTAAATGGATAATTTGTTCGCTTTGGCATGGACATACATACTTAAACGTGAAATATGTATGGAAATTTTTGATATGTTTGCTTGGATTTGTGAATGTGATGTGAGGAGAATTGATAAAATAAGTATTCCATAAGTGAATGGGACTTTTTTGGTTAAATTGGATGTATTTTTGTGTTGCTCTTGCATGATAAGATTGAAGTTAGTTGATTTGGGATGTGTACCTTGCTGAATGGATAGGTTCTACTGATCATATTTCTATAATTTGGCCATATCTTGGCTTGTAGACCTCTAAATTGGATAATTTTAATTGGAAATTAAACTAGAGACATAGGTCTAAAACTTTCATGAAGGAACCAAAATCCGATTATGCCTCTAAGAGTTTTACATTCTGTTTTGAAGTTAAGTTCTGACTACTATCCTTGTTTTCGAATAGCCTATATTTTTTGAGGTATAAATCCCAATATAATTAACCAAATTGCATAAATTTATTCCATTAGAAACTTAAAACATAGAGGAATGAAATAAATTGATAAGATTATAGGATAATTTGGTAATTAAAGGAAGAAGAAGGACCAATATGCAATTTTCCTAAAGTCAACTCATGGACCAACAAGATTAAAGCATGTGTGTCCAATATAATTGTAGCACATGGTTCAATAGAATTGTAACACGTAGTCCAATATAATTTTAACACATGGTCTAATAAAATTGTAACACGTGGTCCAATGAGATTCTAACACATGGTCCAATAAGATTGTGAAATATGGTCCAATGGGATTGAAACATGTGTCTAACACTAGAAAATTCATGAAAAGGCACACGGAAAGGGGAGATGGATGGCACTTTGATATCTTAACTTTGTATTTTTTTTTTCTCTTCATTTCACCTTCTTCATCCCATCATTTTTCACTTATTGATTCAAGAAAAGCCAAAGAGGAAGGGAAGGAAAAGCATTAGAAGAACTACTTTGCCAATTTTAAGTTTTGGGACTTCACTTAGTTAATTTCTATATTTGTGTATATTTTAATTTGTAAAAAGATTCATTTAGATGTGGAATGGTTTTTTGGATGATGTTTTTGTGTTATTTTGGTGTTATCTTGCATAGAATTGATTGAATATGACAAGAGAGTATCATGTAGTGGAATTTTGTCTAGGGCTTATTGAACTAGTCATATGTTTTGGATCATAACTCAGCCTAAAGATCTCTAAATTGTGTGATTTTAGTTGCATATGAAAACTAATACATAGAACTAGAAATCTCTAGAAGATACTTTGACCTAATACTGGCTTTATGATATAGGAAACTGAGATCGAAAATGGTGACTTGATTCTGCCCCTATTTTGGAGCAGCTTGTGATATTTGGTTTATATCTCATGATTGGAAAGTTAAAATGGTCTGATTGTTGGTGATATGTAAACTAGAGACATAGAGTAACAAATTTCTAGAAGACATGAAAGCCTAATTCGAACTTTTTTTATATGCATATTAAGGAACAAATGAAGTTTGTCATGTGATTTGCTTCTAGATTGATTGTTTGCCTATTTTTAGACCCACCGTGGGCTTAGCCCAAATTGCATTATTTTGAGTTTGTTTACATTTTTTATTTTTCCGAATCTTATCTAAACCTTTTTGAATGTTTATGAAACTTTTTAAACAACTAGAAATAAATGAAATAGTTACCATATGTGAATTGGGTGATTGAACATTGGAATTCAAGATTGAGCATAATGCATTCCAAAGAAAACTTCCATGTACATAAATGATTTGTTTGCATATTTATTGCTTATATGTGTATAGTATGATTATAAAAGTGTGATTTTGGCACCCTTCTAATGGTGGTAAGTTATGACTTTCATGAATAAACACAGATGTAAATTTTGTGACTTGAAATGTATATCATATGATTTGTCAATATATGAATTATGAAATTGGCAAATGGTTAAAGGAAATGTTACAATGCGTGCTCTATTATCTTGGTGGTGGATAGATAGGCATGCCTATAGGGTTACAGTGTAGCTGCTATAGTTTGACACCACTAGTGTCCATAGTTCGATACCTTCAGGTATCCACATTTCAATACCTTCGGGTATCCACAGTTTAATATCTTCAGATATCCACAACACTCGTTATCCACACCCACAGAAAATGTGCAAGCTTAACACAGAAAGGAAACTTAACAGTCATAAATAAGAAATACAGCATGACTCATGAATAATTTGGTATTGATGAGCATTTGTATTGATTGTAATGATGTGCAATTATATTAATTGTCAATTTGTATCAATGAGCATTGAATATCAATAATTGGCTTATGTACTTTGCTTAAGTATGCCATCATTGTTTACATGAGCATTGAATATCAATGTTTGGTTCATGAATGTGAATTTATAGTATATGAGTTGTGATATTTCTGAATGTGTGTGCTTGGTAGATGATTACTGTGAGTGGTCATCTAAACTAAGTGTTTCCTTACTAAGCTTTCAATCTTAGCATGGGTGTTAATCCGTGTAGGTCCAAGTCATAGGGTGAGGTACAGGAAACATCTGCAGGGACCAAGGCCAACATATAAATGAAAATGATCTTTTGGAATGTGTTTTTAGTTACAGATGATTGTACATGTAATAAAAAAGAAAATTTTGTGTTTTCTTTTAGATTATCATTTAAATGCAAAGATGTATTACTACTGTTAAATGGCAATGTTAAGCATTGAAGAGTTTTGTAATGTGTGTATGTATAACATTGTATACCTTGAATGCGTGTACAAGAATTTGGTTGCTCTATGTGTGGATAGTTGTAGGTTCCGTATGAGGGTGTTACAATATTATTCAGCATATCTTTCAGAGATTTACTTGAGTTTTTTTGGCTCTCCAAATTTGGGAGATTAGAACAAAATTGCCTTTCATCCTATTGGAATTGTAGGGTCTTCTGTTGAATTTGTTGTATACCCTCTTAAAGCTATTAGATAACTTGTTGAAATTGAAGATTGTTAGTATTAAAGGTCTTGATATAGTCGTCCAAAGATATACCTGAGTCGTAATAAGAAGCTTATGGTCTATATAAGAATTGTTGTGCATCTTGCAAACTATCATGGAAGTAATTCTGTTGATTATCCTGTCCATAACTAAAGTTAGTATGATCATTCCAATATGACATATAGGATTGTGAATAAGAGTTGTAGAAAGAATTACTTCTGTCTATGTAATTTAATTTTTTTTCTTAACACACAAACACTAAACAAAAAGTGAAAAGATCAAGAAATAACTGAAAAGAAACTAATTAGAAACAAATATGTGCAAAACATCAATTAAAATCAAGATCAAAAACTAAAACACATCATTCCCTAGCAACGGTGCCAAAATTGACGTAGCATGTTATAACGCCACTCAAAATAAACTTGATCTACAACTATAGCAATGGTGAGTCTAGGTGGATCTTACAAAGAGCATGTGTAAAACTTTTGAAATGAAAATAATCGGTGTTTAGATTTTGGGGGGGGGGGGGGGTTTAATAACAAAACAAAATGAAACTAAACTAATGAAAAAAAAATAAAGAAAACATGCAAAAATGATGAAAGTTATGAATTTGTTAGGAATCTGGTTCTTTGGTTTAATCTCCGCTTACACTCAATTAAACATATTTCATTGATTTGTTGTTCTTTTAACTCTCCTTGAACTATTGGTCGTAGATTAACAACAAGCTCTATTAACTCTCGTTTTCCCTTAGGACGTGTTTAATTAAGAGATGCTCGTTAATTAAATCCTAGCCACCGAATAACCTAGGATACAATCTCTAGATTTAATTGGATAGTTGTATTACGAATTAGGAAAATAGACCAATTTAAGCAACAACCACATACTATCGGGTGATTTAACCTAGGTTATGTTATCCCTAATGATTACGATTCATTAGTCACACAAATGAATCTTAAATACAACAACTATGAGATCCCACATTAGTTGGAGAGGAGAACGAAGTATGCCTTATAAGAGTATGGATACCTCTCCCTCATAGATGCGTCTTTCCAAGTGCGGAAAGAGCACAACAGTGAGGGGCTTGGAGCCCAAAGCGGACAATATCTGTGGGCGGGTGGTCTGGGCTGTTATAAATGGTATCAGAGCTGGTACCTAAACCGTTGTGCCAGCTAGGCTGGGCCCTAAGGGGGTAGAGATTGTGAGATCTCACATCGGTTGGAGAGGAGAACGAAGTATGCCCCTCTCCAACCGATGTGAGATCT
>JAOQMQ010000002.1:18753371-18767256 GCA_027563845.1 Erythroxylum subrotundum
CGGTTGGAGAGGAGAACGAAGTATGCCCCTCTCCAACCGATGTGAGATCTCACACTCTCCACCCCCTTAAAGCCCAGCCCTCTTTAGGACCTAGCTTAGCTGACACAACGGTTCGGATACCGGCCCTGATACCATTTGTAACAGCTCAGCCCAGACTACCCGCCCACAGATATTGTCCGCTTTGGGTTGGCCCTTGGGCCAAACCCCTAACGGTTTTGCACTTCCCACCTTTGGGAAAACGTGTCTATGAGGGAGAGGTATCCATACCCTTATAAGGCGTACTTCGTTCCCCTCTCCAACTGATGTGAGATCTCACACTCTCCAACCCCCTTAGGGCCCAACCTAGCTGGCATAACGGTTCGGGTACCAGCTCTGATACCATTTGTAACAGCCTAGACTACCCGCCCACAGATATTATTTGCTTTGCGTTACCCCTCAGGCCAGACCCCTCACGGTTTTGGACTTTCCACCCTTGGGAAAATGCGTCTTGTGGGGGAGAGGTATCCATACCCTTATAAGGCATACTTCGTTCTCCTCTCCAACTGATGTGGGATCTCACAGTAAACATGACTATGGTTGCTAAAAATACTTGGAGGCTACTGAAGGACAAATTGTCACTATAGGTAAGGTGTTACTTAGGAGCTACAGCTACCTAAAGAAAGCCTCTTTGATAATACAATACAACATCAAGGTCAGAGAGGAAATGGGAAGAAAACTATGTTATAGACAGATAATTAGTCATCTTATAGGATACTAGAAATCCAAAAGCCATTATAAGCTTTTAAAGCTATATAAAATATGGAAGTTTCATTTTCTCAAGTCATTTCAAACAGGGTTGTGCTGAATGGATCAATTTGAGACTCTAGAATACTAACTTATTTGACAAATCTAACACTAGAACCTGGAAAGGAGAATGAAGTGGTATTGGAATCAACTAAATTAAGTGAATTTTCTAATGATTTGGCAAGAAAATTATTCTAGGAGGAAGAACTAGAAGTAATGTGGCATAAGCTAGTTTGGTTTAAATGTACTATAACATAGTGCTCACATTATAGTGATTAGCAGTGAAAGGCAAATTGCCTACTATTGATAGACTAACCAGATATCTAGCTATCCTTAATCATTGCTACTTTTGTAACAATGATTATGAAACACATAACCATTTACTCTTTAATTGTCCACACTCTTACAAAACATGGGAAATAATTAGACATAAATGCAAAATTGGATCTTTACGAAAAACATAGTTAGATAAATAAAATGATGTATAAGAATCGAATATACATTAACAAAGAACAAATAAGAATTTCAAATAACATTCTCTTACCTAGTTTGGAATCTATAGAGAGATAGAAATAAACAAGTGTTCAGAGAGCAATTTAGAAGTTCTTCAACCTTCATAGAAGTGCCACTATAGGAAATTAGAACACATGTGGTGGTGAATAAGGATAAAATAAAACTAAGCCATTTGATAACAAACAGTTGGAGCATTTAAAGTAAGAAAAAAAATGCAAATTTGGAGCTCCTTCAAAACATGGCAGGACATAGCAAAATGGTGCATAAAAATTGTACATGCATCATCAGAAAACAAAAAGGTATTTCAGATAGTGTTTTCTATTACCTAATTTGGATTATATATAAGGAAGAAACAACCAAACGTGAAGAGATCAATCTAGGGACTCCTATCTGTAGTAAAAAAAGTAAATCAACACAACTGAGGTATATTTGTTGGTGAGCAAATAAAAGAGAGCTAAGCAATTAAATTAGAGGTAGATGGTGCTTCTAAAAAATATACATATGTCTTAGTCTTAAGATAAAATCATACCATGCAAAGATTTATAGATTAGTAAAGAGAGAAATCAGTCACCATCTGTGTTTTATAAGAGGGACTACTCCATCTTATTTTGTAATTTTTGATTCCTTAATGAAATGTTTTAATTCATGATTTTTTTTAATAATCTCCAACTTTAACTACTTCTTATAGTTACACAACCTTAAAGTGTTAGTATATGTTCCAATTGAGTTTCAAACTATTATGTAAGATAAATATGACCACTTTGATTATGATAAGTTCTCTTATCCAACTAAGAGACTTTTGGCATAAATTTTATCATTCCAATTTTTGGTTCCTAAATAAGATATGATTTATTTCTCTTTATATCATGTAAATGGTGAAACTCAAGACCAATGTGAATATTATAAGATCTCCTTTTATAATTGAAATTGATCTTATTAGCCTAGTTCATAATATTGTCCCATTAATTTTTTATATAGTGTATATTGAAAAGATCTGCATCGTATTCCATATAGATTTTATTTATTAGCATCTAAAGAAGAGATGGATAAGAGTTTCATCATCCTAATTGTATAAGAGCCATTCTAGTTTATTAATGTGTAAGTAGCCAAACCTATCTTTAGTTTAAGACTTACTAATAAGTATAGATTTTACATGTTATATATTATTTTGCACTTTTATAGCATGTTTTATATAGATTATATAATGTTTTCCTACATTTATTTTTGTTTCTTTTGGATGGTGATTTTAAGGAGAAAACACAAATTTGAGTCCAACTTTCTCCATAGTTACCCAATCGAGGAGATATTAGAGTCATTTGGAAGATAAAAAGATGAAAAAAAAACTTTATAAAAGATACTAGAAGTCAATTATAGCTTGAAGATGTTGAAAAAATGGAGAAGTTGGTGAAAAAGGGTATAATAAGCATTAAATTAGCCAAGGAGACAGGTGTCCTATCTTTCACAAACTTTAAAGAGGTTGAGAAGCAGAACAAAACCATCATCAGTGTATATGACAAGTTCCAAACTCATAATGCTTTTATTCTTTCTTAGAATTGGAGGAGGATTAGGAGTAAAAGAGGAGTACATGATAAGTTCTTTAACTCTTTTCTTTTATTCTCTCCCTTATATTGGGATTGATCTATTTGTATTTTGATTTCATTATCTTTAGTGGCTAGAAACCCTAATAAGTATTAGAGATGTAGCTTAAAATGGATCTTTCAACCATTAAGTATGATGTTATTATTTATTGGTAAATTTTTTTTTCTCTTTTTTTCTTATTTATTAATTTTATATTTGTTCATCTAACTTCAATCTAGGGAATTATATAAAGGATTGAGAGTTAGCGTTTGAGAAATAAAGCATCCTAGAATATTATGGTAACCAAATACATTAACTATGTCTAAATAATTTGACTGGGTTAAATTACAAATTGAGAATTTGTAGATTCCTAATTGGATATATATTTATGCCTGAACAAAAGGCATAGAGACTTTAGGCCAATTTTTACTTCAACCTAGATAATCAATCTTATATGATAATTAGAATTTCATATGAGTGAACTCTAAATTCCTAACATTTACTTTATTGATTTTCCTTTAATAGTTAATTTGCATTGGTTGTATTAGTTTAGTGATTTCATTATTTTTAGTAATTATTTGATTTATTTAGTTTATTTGTTTGAATATGATTAACAAATTTAGTGATATAATTCCTATAGGATCGATACTTTAGATTGTCTTTAGTTTAATTAATTGCTACAATTGACTCTAGTTGATATGAGATAGAAGATCTAGGAGTAAAAAGTTAAACACCTTACTTCAATTTAATCTTGAAATCAAATAAACCTATAATCAAAATATAATGAGAATAATAGAATAAATGGCTACTAATCAAGATAATATTGTCATTGATATAGAGCAACAATAGCCACAAAAGATGCACATGAAACCATTCAATTACGTATAATTAGTGTAAGTCCTTTATGCATCAAATTATGTCAAAGGGATTGAAAATATAAGATGAAGTAAGTACATCTCTACTTTCTCCCAACATTTAGTGGATCACCTAGGGAAGAAATCATCACACCCACCAAAGAGTTCTATTTGGTGATTAAAACACTATCACTGAATGGCTTTATAAAAGATGAGCTTTCGATAAGGTGTTTTCCATATTGAATGAGAGGGAAAGCAAGAACCTAGACCTAGATGTTATCTATTAAAGTGGATTCTTGAGAAGTGGAATCAACTATTTGGCATCTTTATGTTAAGATTTTTCCCTTGACATAAGACCACCAAGTTAAGGAGGAATATTCAAATCTTTACCTAAAAAGAAAGGGAAGCATTCTATGATGCTTGACAAAGATACAAAGCTTTACTTAACTAGTTCCCATATAACTAGTAATCATTATAGTTAATAGTGCAATTCTTTTACAAAGACCAAACACTAATATGTTAGACCTTGAGTGACATAGTTGCAAAATGGACCATTAAACCATCAAGGATTTCAACGACATTATCATTAACTTAGCAAAAAATTCTCAACTAAGGTTGTAAGAGGAAAACTAAAATCAACCCATTATAGGGTTCAAGTAGTTTTAGACTTAGCAACATATGTAGTTTATCTCTCAAAATTAGATGAAGATGTTTTTGAACTGAATCATAGGTAAGATGGACACGTGTTGTTAGTATGGCATATATGGGCATCCTTCCCATGCATTTATGAAGAGGAAAATTGTATAGCTTCTTATAAAGGAAAACAAGTTATGAATGACTCCTTTCCTATACATACAATTAAGGTTAGAGGAATCATTCAAATACTTTATGGAAAGAATAATGAGCTAGAGTAGGCAGACTTTTTGGACCTCCTAAGTTCCAATAAAGTCCTTGGTTTGTGTAGTCATCACTAACACATTGCAACACTAAATATATATATATTTAAATATTTTTGTCTTTCTTATTTTAATTTTTAAAAAATTAACATAGTTTTTAGGTTTTCTTTTGATGCTTTTTTTCCTTAATTTGAAACATATGATACAATGATATGAAGACATAGAATTAGTACTTAATTGGAGAAAAATGTCATTTTATGGTACAAAAAAGAATTGTGTTGGGACATATGATTTCTAGAAATGAGATTGAAAAGGATTGAAATAAAGTGGAAGTTATATAAAGAATACCAATCTTTAATTTATATAGTTAAAAGTTTATTTAGACACATTGGGGTTCTATCGACATTTTATAAAGGATTTTTCTAAAAATTAGTTAACCTTTGTGTAACTTATTACAAAATGATGTACCCTTTGAATTTATTGAAAAATGTCTTATTGCTTTCAATAAGTAAAAGAAGGAGATAACTTTAACTCTTACTATAGTTGTACCTAAATAAAATTTCCCTTTGAGCTAATATGTAATGCTAGTGACTATGTCGTGCGGATTATCTTAGGCTAAAAAACATGATAAAAAACTTCACGTTATATATTATGCTAGTAAATTTCTTAATGATGCAAAGATTAATTATGCAACTAATGAGAGAGAATTTCTAGCTTTCATGTTTGCTTTTGATAAGTTTAGATCTTATCTTATTGGTTATAAAATGATTGTCTGTACTGACCATTTGACAGTGAAATGTCTATTGTCTAAAAAGGATGTCAAACCAAGGCTAATTTGTTATTTAATACTTTTATAGGAATTTGACTAAAAATTCAAGATAAAAAGGGTAAGAGAATTTAGTGGTAGATCACTTGTTGAGATTAGAGTAAGGAGATCATATGGATAAGGAATTCATTAACAATCAATTTCCTTACATAAAATTTCAGTTGATTATCATAATGAAGCCCCTTGTCTCGCTATTTGTAAATTTTCTTATTTGAAGAATTGTCCCAACAGATCTTCCTTACCACTAGGGGAAGAAATTCCTCTCTAAAGTTAAAATTTACTATTAGAAGAACCTTTTTTGTACCAAAGATGTTCTAATGGGATTATACGAAGATGTACACCTAAAGAGGAGATGATATAAAATTGCTACTAAAATCTTAAAATATAGGCTTTATTGGACTATATTATTCAAGGATTCCAAGAGCTTTGTGTTGATATTTGATTGATACTAATAAATAAGAAATATTGATAAACAATATGTGATGCCTCGAAATATGAGTTTAGAAGTAAAGTTATTTGACGTATGGGGTATATATTTTATAGGACCATATCCCTCTTTGTATGGAAACATCTACACTATAGTGGCAATCAATTATGGTTCAAAATGGGTAGAGGTAGTAACTTTTCTTAATAGCATAATGAAATTCATGAAAAGGTACATCTACTCTAGTTTTGGTATAGTTTGAATTATCACTAGTGACAATGATATTCACTCTATAATTTTAAATTCAAGTCACTTTTGAAGAAGAACATATACATTTTCAAAACTTTAACCATTTATCATTTTTAAATATGTGGTTAATGTAATATCCTAGTTCGATTATTGTACTGTGTAATGCTTTATACATGCATTTTATAGAGTATGCTCTATTTATGGTATATTGGAGTAATTTAAGTGTTTAAATATATTAATGAGGTTATAACAGAGATCTCGGACAGACCAAAGACAGTTCTGGACTCAACCAAAAATTTCTCAGAAAAATACTGAAAAATTGAAATGCTATTAAATAAGTCTGAATGAGCTTTAAACGCCTCGAAATGTGCTTTGGAGATTTAGGTGATACTTTTGAATGAAATATGGATGATTTCAGTGACATTTAGTAATTTTCGGATTCAATCTGCAAATTCTTTCAGGAAACTGAAAAAGTTACTGAATAAATTCAAAATACGATAAAAAGCTCAAGAACTAGGATTAGAGTCCATAGGAATTGAAACAGGTCAAAATAGAGGTTGGTTGAATATAATTTGGGTAATCTGAAATTATTAGACTAAAATGCCCTTTTTGGAAAATAATGGGTATTGATGATTTTAAACCCATTCAAAATTTATCGTGTGGTTGGCGATTAAGAATAGGCTACGTACGAAGGATAGGTGGTTTGGTAGCTTTGACCCGTTGTGTGTGCTTTGTAATCAACTTGGTGAATGTCGGGACCATTTATTTTTTGAATGTGTTTATTCCAAAGCGATTTGGAGCCGAATTCTCAATTTGCTTGGTTTGTCTCTGGCCTCCTATGAATGGAGGGTGGTTTTGGATCTTCTTATTAGGGAAACTCGAATTAGACGGACTGATGGCCTCATAATCCGGACAGCATTTCAGATGGTGGTTTACCATCTCTGGAGGGAGAGGAATCGACGAATTTATAAGCAACAGGCGCGGCCGAAGTATGATTTGGCGGATTTCATTGTTAATGGGATTAGGGAGGTCCTTATTGCTTCTAGTACGCAAGACAGATTGGGGTGGGATATGCGTAGGCGTTGGCGGGTGTAAAGGGTGGTTTGTTTTTGGTTGGTTTTTGGCTGAGGTCATTTGAGAATGCCTCTTTTGCTCCCCTTTGTTTGGGTTGTTCTTTGTAAATATTTTATTTATTTTTGAGTAATATTATTCCGTTAAAATTCCAAAAATTTTTTTTTTGAAAAGCATCTAATCAATAAATATTGACCCTAGTTAGAGTATTTCATGATCAATTTGAAAATAAGATGGCTGTGGAATGTTTTCGGGGATTTAATTCGGTTAGTCGGTCAATTAAATACATTAAAGGATAATTTGGTCTTTTTACATGATAATAGTAGGTTGATGAGTCATTAGAGATGACCAATGAGATGATGACATGTGTTTCATGAGTCATTACTGGTGACAAATAGGAAGGTTACATGTGTAATCCATTAAATGAGTATGAAAAAGCAAAAACTTGAGACATTTTGCTTCTTTCTTTGAACATAAATGTGAGAGTGATGAGAGAGTAATGTGACAGACAAAAAAAGAAATGGAAAAGAAGAGAAAACAAGGGTAAACATCGGCCAAGGAGAGAGGAAGAAGAGTGTAGTCATTTTTTATAGAATTTGATGGTGATTTGGAGAAATCGTGAAGTATTCATCAAATACTCAAAATATTAGAGGAAAAAGTGGAAAGTTTCCTAGCTTAAATTTCTAATTTTTATGTGTTTTCTTGAGTGAGATGGATGTGTTTAAGTTTAATACTGTCTTGGTATTACTTTGATGCTTTTTTGTATAGAATTAGTTGAATATGACAAGAGACGAATGTTAGTGGGATTCTGTCTTAGGTTAACTTAAACCAGTCCCAATGTTTTAGCCATAACTCAGCCTACAGACCTCCACATTTAGTGATTCTAATTGGAGCTGAAAACTAAGACAAAGTAATAAAAATCTCTAGAAGAGACCTAGACCTAATTCAAGATGAAGGATATTGAAATTTCAGATCGAAAGTGGTAACCTGATAC
Organism: Erythroxylum subrotundum; assembly: GCA_027563845.1. NCBI lineage: Eukaryota > Viridiplantae > Streptophyta > Magnoliopsida > Malpighiales > Erythroxylaceae > Erythroxylum > Erythroxylum subrotundum. The sequence goes on from JAOQMQ010000002.1 coordinate 18,761,560, forward strand.
TGCCCCTGTGTTGGAACAACTTGTGATATTTGGCACATTTTTCATGATTTAGAATTTTAAATGGCATGATTTTTGATGATATAGAAACTGGAGACATAGGGTAACAAATGTCTAGAAGACCTGAAAACCTAATTTGAATGTTTACAATGTGAAAATTAAGGAAAAAGTGGATGTATGGATTCTGGACATGGGTCATAACCATGACTTATCATTCATGATTGTGATATGGTGAATTAAATTGGGTGATACTGTGTTTTGAAGGAATTGGTAAATTATAATGGATAAAATATGGTATTTAAGTAACTTTTGAAGTTAGATTTGGAAACGGTGACCAATAGGTTAGCTTACGGAAGTAAGCAGAAATATGATTAGCATGTGTATTATGCGATTAGATACAAATCTCGAATTCGGTTAAACCGATTATATAGTTTTAATGCCTAAGCAAAATGCATTTTATGTAGGTAAAGGAGAGTCACCGAACGTGTGAGTGTGCTTGGCGATAATTGTGCAAAATTGAGAGTATTTTAATTGTTTTATACGACTTAATTCTTTGTAAAAGAATTGATGACATGTGAGTGTTCTTTAAATTGAGTTTATGCGATTGGTTTTCATTTGATCATGAAATGAATATTTATACTGAGTTTTATGCAAATGATATTTTACAAGTGAATATTGCTAGCATAACTATATACTTGGGCAATATATGAGTTGTAATTTGAAAGTTAAATTTTATATAATTGGGAGTTACATTGAAATAATGCACTTATAAATCCTCCCATACTTGATTTAGAAAATAAGATAAGTTGTAAACGTAAGAGTTGCTTTTGCCTACGGTACACCGGTAGGCTTTATATATGTTATTATACCAGTATATTTATAGTGGTTAACCTATTACGGGTAAGCGATGTAGAACTAGCTCCATAAATAGTGGTTAACCAGTCACTAGTAACTAATGTAAAACTAGCTTCGTGACTTATTACGGTAAGCGATGTAGAACCAGCTCTGTAACTATCGGTATATAGTGGTTAACTTGTTACCGATAAGCAATGTAGAACCAGCACCATAACTAGTGGTTAACTAGCCGCGGGTAAGCGATGCATAACCAGGTCTGTGACTTTAAGCCTAGTGTACCATATGGTAAAGAAACTAATGGTGGGCTACGCTGAGTAAGGAAAGTCATGAAAATAGTAATTGTGCCAGTATTTATGTTAAAAGTGATTTGAGAGGTACCGTATGGTACCAATTCTAGTGATTAGCTTATTTTTCAGTATTAAAGCTTTCAGAAAACTTATTGCCATCACTATTTATTGATTAAGGAAAATGAAAATGGAAACTTTTATATGATGAGTTTAATTTCGAAAAGCATTTTGAAATAGTTTTTTCAAAACAATTGAAATTGTGTTTTATGAAATGTTATGTTATTACCAGATTTGATGATGCATGAATAAATTGTTATGGAAAATGTTTTATCATAAGCCTTGTGATTGTATGGAATATTGCAGTATATTGTTATAAAAATTTCAATTCTCTTGTAAACTGATTACACTCCCTAAGCTCGTTTAGCTCACCCTTATTTTTAAGTTTTTAATCAAACCATCCCATGTATGCGTACAAGTGTTGCAGTAATTGGGACTCCACCTTACGATTAGTTGTATTGTCAAGTGCTGTTGTGCTTGTGTTATTTTGCTATGTACATTTGTGTAAATAATAGATGTTTATAAAAGCTTTTAAATGAAATGCATGAATATGTTTTAGATTTTAAAAGTTTATTGCATTAACTGTTGAGAATTATTTGTTTGGGTTGTTTGTGAGTGGACTTAAAGTCCAAAAATTTATAGTTGAGAAATTGGTGTGAATATAGAAGTGTTTTCAAATTTTACAAGGCTTTTAAATTTTTTGCAAATGTCAAAAAGCAGTCGTTATGTTGCCGAAATTTTTGATAAAATGATAACAAAAAAGTTCCCACTATTTTCCACGCTTTTATTTATTAAAGTATAAAATAGTTTAAATAGTTGAACGGCTTGGCTTTGCAGGAACCCTTCGGTCGAGTCAGATATTAATTAGAGGGCTACCATGGGGTTGTCGGGAGGCCGCCACTCAGGTTTCAGAAGGGAAACTCCGGGATGGGTCCTTTCAATTAAATTGAGGTATCTCACTAGGAGCTTAAGTAGATTTTAAAGAAAATGATTAATATTTTCTAGAATTTATTGGGCATTAAAAATTAATAACTTTGGGTCTATAGGATAATTTTTAAGACCCCTTATTAATTGGCATTTAACAAGCCTTATCACCTCTCAGCTAAGATTGAGCACAAGTTTTTTTGGCGATAAAATAAGGGTTCACCAATTGAATGGGTTAGATGAGTTTAAAAGAGATTTTTTGAAATTATCTGAATCTATAAAGAGCGATATGAGACATTTCATGATAAAAATATCTTGAGGAGAGAATTTAAAGTGGGAAAAGGTTTTACTTTTCAATTTTTGTTTTAAATTATTTCCATGGAAGTTAAAATATAGATGGTATAATTCATTCCTGATGCCATTAAAGTTAAAGGTACAGATGAAAAAACCATTCATGATCAATATGTAGTGTTTAAAGCACCATTTTGAGAGTTTTAGTATGTTTGATAATTGCAGTTACTTATCCAATCCAGCTAATTGAAACACTTATCGAGAGGTTATCCAACACTCTAACCATAATTCCTTTATTTTATTGGTTTCAGTATTCTACTAATGTTTAATTTAGTTTCTTTATAGGTAGTTCTATGTTAGACTTTTATGGATCTTACCATACTAGCTTGACATGGATAAAAGGGAGAATTCTCTACCTAGAGTATCTTTTATATATGATTTATGATCTTATTTACTGGACATTAAGGATAGTTTCATGTTTAAGTATGGGTTATGAAATTTTGAATTTTTGGTTTGTGTGTTTTCTTTATTTATTTTATATATTTTAGGTTAAACTTTTATCTTTCTTTTTGTTTTTAGGATATGTTTTTAAGCTATCATTAGTAGCTTTAGACTAATGGAATGAGTTTGTGCATGTTTTTGAGTTAAGATTGATTGATAAAAATTAGGTGCATAATATGATTAAGTTATTGTTGTGCAAATGGTTTGATTTAAACAATCCTATGAGGAATTGGGAATTTATAAAAAAAATTCTTAAGTAGATACTTTCTTTGAATTTGAATTTTAAAACTTTAATTTCATCCTTTTGAGAATACATAAAAGATGTGTACAATTATTAAAATGATAAAGGCAATTAGGATTTAGTTTGAGTCAAATTGCACACACTTTATATGTTAATACATTAGTGAGCCCTTTTGAGTCTAATTTAAAATTTTAGCCTTTTTCTTGGTAAGCCTTTACTTAAGAATCTTGAGCTTAAAAAAAGTATTTGCTCCCTAATTTATGATTAGTAGATATTTTACTGGTTTTGTAATGTTTTTCTATAAATGGGATGCAAGAAAGTAAGTATGGAGCATATGGTAAAGTGTATGAAATAGGCAATGCAAGAAAGTAAGTATGGAGCATATGGTAAAGTGTATGAAATAGGCAATCAAAAAGGGAGAATCTTATCCAAATCAAAAAGGAAAAATGTGAAAAAAGAAAAGACAATAAAGCTTTAAAAATTAATTGGCATGGATTCTTGTGCTTGATAAGAATGAAAGAAGATGTGTGGTTACAAGAATATGAGGGGTTAGTAAAATGAGGATTAATGTTTTCTTAATTTATTTCTTATTGCTATGCTAATTTTGTAGTTATTTCTCATTTTAGTTGATTTATGTAGTTGAGAACAAGCAATGAATTAAATGTGTGAGAATTTGACACGTCCATATTTTAGTTGTTATATGAGGTTGAATTACTTGGTATTTTGTATTTGACACTTGTATAGCTTGTTTTATATAGATTATATGATATTTTCCTATGTTTAGTTTGTTATCTTATTGGTGATAATTTTAAGGAGAAAACATGGATTAAGTACAACTTTCTCTATAATTTTCCAATAAAAGAGATACTAGAATCATTTTAAAGATAAGAAGATGGACAAAAACTGTTGGACCCCGACCTTTTTCTTGAAAATTTGATTTATTAAATGGAATTAAATAAGGAATTAGTGGTGTTTAATGTTTTATTTGGGTAATGTTACTTCAAGCAATTGCAATGATATTTTGAGGTTAATACATGAAATGAGTGTTTGGTGTATGATTGTGTTGCTTTATAGATAGTGTATAAGTTTGTGTATGACTTTGCGAAAAGGAATGTGTATGTGCATATGTCTTCATTATTGAGTTTGCTGTTGAGTTATTGCTTGGGAATAGCATGTTGGAGTTTTAAATTTTGTGTTTGAGATGAATTGGTTGAAGTGAAGCTTGATGATACCGAAGAGTGTGTGGAAGTGAAGGAATAAGTGAAGTTGATGTGTTAATAAACCATCCTAAGTGTAGGAATGATGTTCAGAAACTTCAATGGCAAAACTGTACTGATCTAGATGGATTTAGCCAAAGTGTTCTGAATGAAAGTTGTAGTTTATGTTTCTAGCTTTCTAACGCCATAAAGTATGCAATTTTTCGATATCGGGGCTAGAAGTTACGATCGGTCGAAGTTTTGGATGTTGTTTAGGATTGATTTTCCAGGACAGAAACTTTGAAGTGATTTTTGACTCCCTTAGAGGCCAAATTGATTTTTTTGTCCTTCATAGAAGTTGTAGAGCTTCCTTTTAGCTTTTTATTGATACCAAATTTGGAGTTCGGGATCAAAAGTTATGAGTTTTGGAAGTTCTGATGCTGTTTGGGATGACGTTGACGAATAGTCACTTTGTGTGGAGTTTTTGACCCATTTAGAGATTGAATCTGGTTTTGAGTTCTTCTTGGAAGTTGTAGAGCTTCTATTTATCTTTCCATTGGTACCAAGTTTGTAAAATTTGGAGCTCGGAGTCAAAAGTTATGAAGGTTGGAAGATGGGATGTTAGTCTGAAATCCGCTCGGCCAGCAAGGCTGGGCGATTGCCGAGCGCCCGTGCGTGGGCGCTTGGGTGATCGCCGATGCGGGCGACCAATCGCGGGCCAGCACGCGCGGGCGCTTGGCGATCGATCGGCCAGATTGCGTGGGCGATCGGTCGCCTGGCTGAGCGATCGGTCGACCCGACCTTCCTCCACTCGTTTGGCTATAACTTTTCGTTCCGACATCCGATCGATCTAATTTTTAAAGCATTGGATTCCAAAGACATCCCTCTATCTTCCCATGAAAATTTATGTTTTCGTGAGACCGATCGGGAAAGATTGATTTGATCAAAGTGAGCAGACCGATTGAAAAAGTCTGAACTGACTTTAGTGTTTTGGAGATATCTTGAGCTATAGAGCTCCGATCGATCTGATTCATGTTGCAAATTAAAATAGAGACATGGACCTACAAATTTTATGAAGAAGTCGGATCGAGATTCAGCTTCTAAGATGTTCAAATTCTAATGCGAAGTTGGTGATAGTTTTCAGTCTCAGTTTTTTTTTGAGCTGAAAGTGTTTTGGCCATAACTTCTTCATTTCTGAACCGAATTGAGTATTTTTAATGTCATTAGAAAGATCAGACCGAGAGGAACATTTTTCTAGAAGAAAGTACTGCCAAATGACTTCATTTACCTGATCGAAATAAGGAGTTAAGATATCAGTTTCAAAGGTAAAATGAGGGCAAAATTGGGA
>JAOQMQ010000002.1:18802548-18827744 GCA_027563845.1 Erythroxylum subrotundum
TAGCAAATTTAAGTACTTGGTTACCTCTTTAATGGAAAAAGGTTTTCTTACATATGTTAGGTTAAGAATTAAAAGGGAAAACACTGGGAATTTTCTTACGGTTTAGAAACCTTTAGAAGATTTCTTTAATTTTTTAAATTCTCCAATTTTTTTTTATAATTATCATTTTTTTATAAAAACTTCTTTAGACTTCAGTTAAAAAGTAATAACAAGACATATGCGATACAAATATCACACATAAATCAATTAAATATTACTTACATAAAAATTTGTTATAACTTTTAAATTCAAATAAAACTAATTAAACTCAAATCAAGTTAATAATTTATTATAATTAGCTTTAATTATTAATTCAAGTCGATTTTAATTAGTTCATATTAGGTTTGAAAGCTAAGTTAGGTTAGCATATTAGTAACATTTGGTTAATCCAAGTATGATGTTCTTATTAAGCATATTTCATCGTCATTTTTTAATTAATGTTTAAGATAATCAAACTTTTGAAAAATTAAAAAGATTAAAATTAAAATTAAGGAAGAAGTCTATCTTTAAACCGAAAAAAAAGATTTGGACAGGTTGAATAAAACTTTTGTATTTATCGCCTAGTCATTGTGGTCATTTTCTTATAACATTAACAAGGATTTACCTGATAAGTTTTAGAATTATTAACTTGTAATTTACATAAAGGTGACACTAATTAGTACACACGGATCTATATGAATGACAGAAATGCAACAAGGTTTACAATTGGGAATTATGAGACTAAATATTATGTGAGCCTTGAAGGTTGACTTTTAAAAAGAAATCACAAAAAGTGTAGATGAACTTGACTTTCATAATCATAATTTGAGCAATTAAAAGTAGGATACGACTAAGTAGCAAATAGTTAGTGGCTATCTGTGACTATTAGTTACCAATTCAACATTTTCTAAATGATGCTATAATGGTAAGAATAGTTATGTAATTTTATAATGTAATAGAAAAATGAGTAAATTTATATTTGTTGAACTTACTTAAGAACCATTAAAATACCTCTTGCCCAAATACATCTTTTTCATCTTCATCTTTCATTTTATTCTTAGAGGTCTATAAAATAAAGAACCTAATCTCTCTCATATCTCTCAAGTAATTACTTTTTAGATGTCTATACAATAAGATAGTTGGTATATGATGTCCACTCTTCTTCTCTCTTTATGGTGTTTTTATATACCAACACATTGTGTTTCAAATAGGTTTGTGTAGATATGGATTTACACACAATATTTGACAAGATAAGTGGTATCAGATATGATCACATCACCAAATTCAACATATGCAATGATAATTAGTGAGCAACTTATAGGATCAATGCACGTTCATAATTTTAGGTTTATGCATAAATAGTTGTTGACATTTTAGTTTTAGTTTAATAAAGGGAAGAGAAAAAGTCTCGAAACATTGATGATGGAGGAAGGTAAGTGCAATATCATAAGCTTATCTTCCTTGAAGCTTTTCCATTAAATCTCAACTAGACAGACCCCTTTTAAGCTCTATTTTGTTAAAAAGTAGCCAATCCTAACACCTCAATGAAAGCACCTCACATGAAGTTTATTTTCTATCATATGCTAATAACTCACTTGAGACTACTCGCAATTAATGTTAGAATTATCAACCGATATGATTCAAGTTAAAGGTACTAAGATTGCTTTACTGATTTCTGAATTTCACTATTATATTTGACTTTAATACAAATGATTTTATGTCAACTTATCTCTAAGTTTGCAATCAAATCTTTTCAATTATTCATACACAGTAATTCTCAATTTCTATGTTATGAAATCAAATTGTTCACTAATATTCCAGATCTATTAGAACATATATTAAACATGTAATTAAATCACAATATATTAATTAAAACAATTGCATTAAATAAAAGAGTGAAAACATATTATAACACAAACTAGGGTTCATCTTACTAGACACTAAAGATGTTTAGTTACACATGATAGAAAACAAAATCAAACATAAACATAAAGAAAAATGAATAAAAAAACAAAGAGTTTATAATTCTAAATCTCACTTTATCTCCTAATGGATGTTCTTGCAAGGTAGTGGTTTGATCTTTATTCTGTTTGATCTTTCAATGATTTCTTTGTATTTTCCACTTCTCTGGATCGAAATTGCCCCTTTAAATGATCTCTACCTCTGGAATCACCTCTCAATGTGTTTGAAAGTCTCTAAACATTGCTCTTCTATTTTGTCTCTACTTGTGTCTTTTTATAGTAAATTTTAGGGTTTCTGGGAGATACACGGGCATGTACTAAACCATGTATAACCCAAACTCACCAAAACTCGTGATTCTACATGGGTTGAGAGACTTATACAGTCATAAATACAGTTGTGTATCCCTTCTTTGTTTCAAATCTTCGTTTTATGCCTCACTTTTGTCCAAATTCTTCTCCTTTTAGTCAATGAAGGCAATCATATCTTATAAATGCACTTGGAGCAACTTAAGTACAAAATATAAAATAAAAGTATAAAATATCAAGAAAAAATAAATCAAATATGTGGTATAAATACAGTCAATTATGCATCTACCATTCCCCTCATTCTTGATATACACCACCATTTTAGTAAAACCATGTTTTGCTTTATAAAAGGCATCTTCTCTGTTTTTTTATTTATTTATATTACCTTAATCTCTAGTTTTCAATGAAATTTTGGTTTCCTTTTTAATTCTTAAAGTGATTTTCATCCCCCTAGGTCCTCCCTAACCACTCACAGTGCAACTTAGTTTTTTTTTAAGTTTTTTTCACCATATTCTTTAACACTATCTAGGTATTTTTTACTTTACTCATTTTTTTTTTATTTTGATGCAACATAGATTATATTATAAATTATATTTTAGTGCTTACTTATATATATGTATGTATATATATATATATATATATATATATATATATATATATTAGTGCTTACTTATATATTTCTTTAGATATCACGTAATGGAAAGGACTTGTGCTTGCCAAGACCACTTAATATAATATTGCACAAGAGTTCTAGATTACTACAACTACACCATAACTACTGCTCTAAGGACATATGCTTCAAAGAGGCAACATAGGCCACCATAGGCACCACCAACACCATTACCACCTTTATTTAAGCCATAAAAGCAATAGAACCACTTGACACTAAATTTTGACATAGAGAAGTAAAGGAACAAATAACAAACCATTTAGAAGCAAAAATTTAAGATTCCAAAATTCATTGGCGGGTAAGTAATAAGGGAGTTAAATCTCGTTAATGGATTGTGAGAGATCATATTGTTCTTTGAGGCGGTTTGATGTGTTTGATATTTAAGAGCCATTCTATTGAGAGCTGACTCTCAAAAACATATGTACGTTAGAGGTGGACAATACAAAGTTGTCATAAGAGGACTCCTCTATCCTCAAATTCATGTTTATAGGTACGGATTGTAGTATTAGATAGAATCATTTTGTAGTGTATGTTCATTTTTACACAAAGGAGTGTAGAGAGACCTTGGCACCCAATAGGATCTCCTTAGAATATGATCAACCATGAATAGATGTATAGAGCTATTGGTGATTGATGGCCACCATGCACTGATTGACCTAGTCTTCGTTACTCAATATTGAATTAACTGCAAGTGTATGGCATAACTGTAGCTAGTACTGTCAAGTATAAGTCGATCTAACCAAAACAATGATTACTAGTAATTACCTTTCTCCTATTATCTAGCCTACGAAATGGATTTTGATTTTCAATTAAGAAAATAACACTTAACAATTAAAATAAAATAGGCAATAATATTGAACACACAAAAAATCACTTAAAACAATTAATATCAGGAATTAGTGTATAGGTAATGAATCCTCTTAAAAACATTAAATAATTAACCTTTTATTATGCAATTATTTTATTGACTATTGGACCGTGGCAATTGCTATCATATGCTAATAGCTCTTTCGAGTCCACTAACAAATAATACTAAGTTTATCAACTGAATTACTCAGGTTAAAGTTTATAGGATTTCTTTACCGATTTGTAAATTCTGCTATTAGGTTTGACCCTAATCTAGAGGATTTATGTCAACCTATCTCTAGGTTTGTAATCAACAACTTTTAATTACCGCATATCTATTCATACACAGGATTTCTCAATCTTTATGTTATGAAATGAGATTATGAGCTAATATTTGGGATTTATTAGAACATATATTAAACATGTAAACGAATCATAATATATCAATCAAAAATTACATTAAGTATAGCACAAACATAGGGTTCATCTTACTTAGAAACTAAAGATCTATAGTTACATATGATAGAAAACAAAATCAAATATAAACAGTTAGAAAAACAAATAGAAAACAAAGAGTTCATAATTCTAAATCTTCTTTTATCTCCTATCGAATGTTTTTGCAAGGTAGAGGTTTGATCTTGCATTCTCTTCGATCTTTTGATGATTTGTTCGTGTTTTCCACTTCTCATGATCAAAATCACCCCTTGAATTGCCTTTAAAAGTCTTTAAATGTTTGGAATCGTCTCCAAAAGTCTACTCCCCTCTTTTGCCTCCGCTTATGTCCTTTTATAGCAAAATTTAAGGTTTCTAAGAGATACATGATTTTGAACACAGTCGTGTATCAAATTGAGTAACTCCAAAAACACTTAAAATCATGTCTTTACACATTTTGAGATACTTACACAGCCATATACGCAACTATGTATCTCCAAATTGTTTCAAGTATTTATTTTATGTCACGATTTCACCCGAATTCGTCTCCTTCTGGTCCATGAAGGCAATTTTAACCTATAAATGCAATTAGAGCAAATTAAGTGCCGAATATACAATAAAATATAAAATAGCAAGAAAATACATCAAATATGAGTTTATAAATATAGTCATATATGCATCAATCAAGCATTCCCACATTTAAGCTTTTGCTTGTCCTTAGGCAAACTACAATCAAAATTATAAATCTTATAACATCTATCCTTCATTAATCTTAACCTTTCCATTCATACTATAATTCATCATATCATATTAATCAAATTAACATACAATCAGAGTCAAGTTATCCTAAAATTAATTTCCTAAGTCCATATTAATGGTAGTCACATCAATAATCATATTGAAATAAAAAACATAATCCTTTACACCCTCACCAAGATTTCACTCCATTTGCTTAAGTGTTTAGGGTGAAAAGTGTCAAAACTCTCAAATTAATGCATAGTAGAACTCTTACCATAGACTTGCAATATTATCACACTCCACCACTTATGTGTAAACTAGAAACAAACACCAAAATTCTTTATATAGTTTGTAATGGGGTTTAGTTATAGTATGATTGGGATAATATGAGGGTTAAATTGAAGGAAATTTACTGAAAAGACATAAAATGAAACTTGTTTATAATACACAGAGGTCCATTCATTATAAAACCAATGGTACTATATATGTTTTCTTCTTTTCTTTTTCTATGCTCTTTTTTTCAATCACAATAGTTTTCGAGCATTCATCATGTACCACTATTAAAGAGATATTGGTCCTTTCAAACTTTCAAGTTTCAAACAACCAAATTATGTAAATAATCTTCAAGGTTCAAAACAATAACAAGGTTTCAAAGAAAAAATAGGATAACATTTATTAATTGGGGTTATAGATAATAAAAAAGGCTAAGGTCAAATTTGGTTATTCCTAAAGGATAAAATAAGGTAAGGTAATAATAAAAGAACTAGGCTAAAATAAATTGTTGAATTTAAGTACCTTTATCACTTTAATGATTCTAATTTAAAAAATATGGTCTCAATATGTATAGTAAAAACAAGTTCTAGAATTGTTCAACTATGCACGATAACACACATGAAAGAAATAAAGAGCCGAAAATTTTTGAAATTTTTGCTCTTTGCTCAAAAGCTCACGAAAAAAGATGGATATGTATGTTTTATATGTAAATAATATGCAATATCATTCAATTTGACTATCTCAATGATTAATAAAAATATGACTTATAAAAGCAATTTTATTCTATCTCTCATCCTTTTGCATACTAATTCAAATCAATATTAAATAATGATTTCAAGTATTTATGGACAAATTACAATTAAGTCAAGATATCAGTTCATAAAATTTTATAACCAAGATTATAATAGGCTTAAAGAAATCATTAAAATTAATGAATCCCTTTCCCACACTTAAAGTTATACATTGTCCTCAATGTACACAGTATAAGTATATATTATAAGTGAGAAAGTTTAGTGGTACTTTCCTGAATATGAGGATTTTTCTAATTTCTGATCCATCCAATAAGAGATTACATCCTTGCAAAACATAAACAAAAAAGGGATAAAAACATAAAAGAAAATAAAAAAAATAAAAAAACATAAAATTTAAAATAAAACTATCTTAATTCATGGGTTACCTCTTATGCAACACTTCATTAATGTCGTTAACTCGACATACCTGCACTTTTTTGTCATCTTGGGTATATGATTACCGGCTTGCTTCCACCTATTACTCCATACAACGATTTTGTAGCCTATAAGCAAGCCACCTATTGCAAGATAGTTATAAGGACATAATGTAATAAGTTAGTGAAACTAATTAAGTACAAAATGCCCTTTTTAAAGACAATATGTTAATAAAATAAGGGATAAAAAAACTACTTTAATCATCGGTTAACGGAAGCAGCTTGTCTTAGTGGAAGTAGGAACTCTCCGTACTTAAAGTATCTACCAATGCCTCATTAGTAGTTTCCTTATTTGGTTCCTACACTAGTTTTTCCTCATCTACCTCTGTCCACTCTTCTTCTTCTTTTTCTTCCAGCTCATCTTCTTCAATTACCACTTGACACATCTATACTTCCTCTTCTTCAATGGAGGCTTCTTCTTCTTCTTTTCTTCTAGAAGCCCGTTTCCACTCCTAAAGGTGATTGCCATTCCATGTTTTTTATGATTTGTTTCAATAGTATTAGGCAAACTCTCCTGCAGCTCGTCAAATAATATCTTCACCAATTTTTCAATTCAATTAACCATATCTTGTATACGAGCCTTTGTTTCCTGATGCTCATGTTTGATTCTTGAATAAATTTAGCCATCATATCTTTCGAAGCAGTAGTTACCTCCTCACCTTCTTGAAATATATCCACATCTATGAAATTGAATGTCATCTCTTCTTCACTTTGAGACATTAGGGGGCTCAGCTAGTGTGAGGTATTATATTCATCATATTCAGGTGAAGAAAACCTCTCCTTTACTTCACATTGGCTAGCCACTCACTCAGCAAGGTATTCTATTAGTCTATCTGGAATACTTTCATATCACTTTATTTGTTGTACATATTCATTTAGAGTATAGTCATTCCATCCCTATATGTAAGGTTTGCTCCACTCTAAATTATACGTAGTCTCTTATGATGGGCCTTGAAGTTAGATGTACATGTTTTATTGCTCCCATATATATGTCAGTAGCCAACATTCATGATTGTAGTAATTACTCCTAGAAATGTTACAATATGACCTGAACATCTATTAAGCTTCCAAAAACATATGAGGAAATGACTCTTTCTAATATGGTGATGTTATATATTGGAAAGACATATCATAGCTCTCATAAGAGTACTGAACACTCCATCCTTCCATTGTGAATTGTGGGGATGATGTTAAATCTCAATCCTTAAACTAAACCACAAACACACCGTCAAATTAGAAGAGTTCAAAAGATAATTAAATGAATAAGAACAATAAAATTCAATAAATAATAAAATATATATATGTATACAAAAAATAATGGCTAGAGTAATAACATCCAAGTGTTCCTAATATCACTATCCCCGAAAGTGGCACCAACGACTTGATTGACCTAAACTTAGTTAGTCAATACTGAATTATCTGCAAGTGTACGATATAGTTGTAGCTAATACCGACAAGTACAGTTCAAATCCCAAAAAGACAATGAGTATTAGTAGTTACCTTTATCTTTTTATCTAGTCTACAAATTTGATTTTGATTTTTAATTAAATAAAATAAAGCTTAGACAAATAAAATAAAGTACGCAACAATGTTGAACAAAGAAATAAGAAATCACTTAGAAAACTATTGATATCAAGAATTAGTGTCTAGGTTATGAATCTCCCTAACTGTTAGATAATTAACCTTTTATTATGCAATTGTTTTATTGGTTATTAGAACATGAAAATTCCTATGGTATACTAATAACTCACTTGAGACTACTAACAACTAATCTTAGAATTATCAACTGATATTATTTAGGCTAAAGGTACTAAGATTGCTTTTTGGTCTCCTTTTTTGCCTCTGCTCATGTCCTTTAATAGTAAAATTTACCATGTATCAAACCGTGTATCTCCTAGAAACCCTAAATATTGTCATGTATCAAACTGTGTAACTCCAAAAACACTTAAAATCATGATTGTACATGTTTCGAGAGACTTACACGACCATATACCCAGTTGTGTATCTCCAAATTACTTCAAATCTTCATTTTATGCCATGATTTCACCCGATTTTCTCTCCTTTTGGTCCATGAAGGCAATTATAACCTATAAATGTACTTGGAATAAATTAAGTGCCAAATTTAAAATAAAAGTATAAAATACCATATAAGATACATCAAATATGGGTGTAGAAATATAGTCAAATATTCATCTATCATGCACCCATACAACCTTATAAAATCAAAGGAATTGAGATATAGATTCTCGGAGATGCAATTCATGAACAAGCTTTTGGAAAACTAATTGTACGTGAGGAGAGATAACACTAAATTTTTTAGTTGGAGGGGTCTCTTTTTAATCTATTATATGTGTTAGAGAAAGGAGACACACTTCAACATCTCCTTCATCCAATTGGTTTATAATTAACTGAATCATGCTAAATTTGGTATTATCAGTGGCGGCTTAGTCATCATATGACTAGAGAGAGGGCTAGGAGTGCTAGTGGATGACCTAGAAGTTACTATAGCAACCACTCCTAAGCCCATCACAATAGAGATATTATGGATCAATAGATGTTCCTGAAGCTCTAAAATCATAGTCAAGTGTAGTATTTTGTGATCATTGGAGGAAGAGGAGGGTTTAACCTAGGAGGACCAGATTTTAGGTTTAAAATGAGCATAAACTCTATTTCCACCATTGAAATCTACACTAGCCACCTAACCAAGCACATTGACATATATAGGGTATCACATTTATTAGCTAGGTGACACTATGGTAAAGCTTATACAACACTTTAGGCTAGAGATTTTAACACCACTAGTGTGACCCAAGGAGATAACTGTGCAAGAGGAGACAGAACATTAAAGGAACAATAGGCAATAGTTCCTTACATGACACCACATATACCTCCAACTCCTCCATATAATTGATTGTTTATCTTTTATACCAGAAAACAAGAAATTACACAACTCCTAATAGTTAAGACCATAAGATAGTCTTATAATCACCAGAATATGTTATTCGCTAAGTTTTGTCTAAAGGCATGCCAATGGCCCTCTCAAGATTCATTTTGCAATTTTCTCTCAAATCTCTTAGTGCAACAAAATTTGCTTCCAGCAGAATAGATATGAGGTATTCATCGCATATCTAAAAGTTGAAGGTGCATAATACAGAAGAAAGGTACAATATAAATCACCAAATTATAAGAACTTGAAAGGATTACTTAGCTACAGATAAATTAATAAAACAAGTTCATTTGATCAATCACCAGGTTTAAATTTGATGGAAATATCCTAAAATTCTAGTAAATACAGAGACACTAGTTTCACTTATAGGCTGACTGCTTTCATGACCAAATATACCATCCATGTGATGAAATAGGGACCTCCATTGACTCTTGAGGTTAGATTCTATTTTCAAAGATTTGTTGGACTTTCCTTGGTCCTTAACCTCACATTGCTTTCCTTTGGAAAATTTGTTGAACAAGATGCTGGCTTCTTTCCGACTCTTCCTCACCACTACAGAATTGGAAACAGGGAAACTAGCAACAAATTAAAGGATTGAAACAATGAAAATGTCAATACAAGTGTGACTTATCATACTAAAGCTAACATGCTATTTGACCTTTGATGTCCTGGTAATGTAGGTCCGACCACATATAAGCAATTGATTCCTACATTGTAGAACAAAGATATCACATTCAGCAAGTCTACTTTATCGATAACCAATACTGCATTGATCAAATTGCTTATAAAAAGTAAAGATTAAGGTCACCTTTCAAGCAAAAAGAACAAGAACAAGCTTTAAGCAAGTCTTCACGGGTATCCAGATTAGCATAATCACCCGACTTGAGAGTTGTGCATCTAGTGAACCTAAAAGATATGGAATCCTGAGACTCCGGTAGCTTCGACCACTCTACAGAATCACAGTTGCTAGTTGGCAAACTACCATCACTGTGATCCTTGTCAACATTAGGGCCAACATGAACAACAAATCCTTGAACTTTCAAGTTACTAGCAGTATCATCAGAAGCGAGCGCGACTACGTCATCATTCCCTTTCTTGTATGGGCCTAAATTTGTAGCGATATAAGCACTTGAAGTACAACTATCTCTTGATGTGCAATCCTTGAGCAATTCAACACTATCATCGACAAATTCAAGTTCTTTAATTTCAGTTTGCTCACTGGTGTAAAGAGACGCGACATTCTCTTGTGAAACATTGCATGATTGCTTCCTTTTCAAGTTACAAATATCAACTTCCAATTTACGATTCTTCACCAGTCCTCAACTCTTATACACACTTGTTTTGCAAATTCTGAACTTCACTCCCTACAATTTCACCATACCTATCTATATATTTAAGCCCTAAACCATCTGTGATCAACGGAAACTTCCTTCTAGAGGGTCGATTAGTAAAATCTTCCAAAACCCTCTCGATTTGGAAACCTTATATGAGAAATTATCTCCACTCATGATTAATGCAGTCAATAGAAACCAAAAGCAGAATACCCGATAACAAAATCAACCGCCTGGAAACTAGAACGAATAACCCACCCAATACACCAATTTGCCCAATTCCAAAAACCCACTTCTCTAATTATCCTGGGTCGGTGAAAAGTGTAATGAATACGCCTATTCAAACTTTCAAAATCATCATGGTAGCACAAGAATGAATGAATCAGTTTGCATGTGCAAGATTTCGAATTAAAAATATTAAAAAGAAGAACACGAAATGTTCATGAAAAATGAAGAGAATAAATAAGAGACACCAAGGGACGCTGGAGACACTAACCTGAATGACGGTATACGAGGGAGAGACAATGAGCAAGACCGGAGATAGAATGATATTGGGTGATACTTGATAGAAATATAGGATTCAAGAGAAAAAAACCTCAAATTTTGAAACAATAATAGGGCGGGAAGCATTTCGAATTCGGGTCGTTAACTGCCGGAATTGGTGGTTACTTAGTAAAATTTGGTAGCAAATAAATATATATTGCCCCGAACTCGGTCTGAGATCAATGGACCAATCCTGAATAAAAAAGCTCATTGAAATGCCTAATATTTTATAATGTAATCTCAATATGTGCAAATTCAATGTTTCATTAAAAAAATGATTGAATTTTAATTCAAATTTAAAAAGTGATTTCAATCGACAATACATTTTATATTAAGATCAAATTATAAAAATTAAAGTGAAACTGAAAAAAAATATGATGCAAATATTATATTGAGGACAAGGTTATTTTGCAGTAGAAATTAAGTTATTGGGTGGCCCAATCAACCCAAGCCTTCATTGTTAACTTTAAACTACGCAAGATCGACACATTCTTTCATTCTTAAAAATAATGAGATAATAGGAACCGGTTTTTACTTTTTTACGAAAAAAATATACATGTCCATATGATGTTTAAATTTTTATTAGTAATAAATTGAAAATTTTTTAATACAATTTTTATAATATTAAAATTTTGCAGTTTTTACCGTTGATTGCACATTAAGTAAATCTCAAAATATATGTAATAGTTTATATATAACACACTTTAAATAAATTTTTATCAAACTTATGACTTAAAAAATACGTAATAAACTTATATATTCCTTAGATTTTTTAAGTTAACAAGCAAATAAGGATTATGTTCTACAAGTTTGAGTCATTTGCTTGGAACTAATAAAGTTGATCAAGTTAATTTTACTTTTTAGCAGGGGTATTTGACTTATTATTATTTGCAAAGTTATTAAAAAAATAGCAAATCCCATTAGTTAATACTTATGATAGAATTATCAATAACAATTATCTCAATGTGCATTATTATGATGTATTTAGACAATTTCTTTCTCATATTTTTTAAATTATGATGTTTTAAATTTTAAAATTTTATTTATTTAGTCTCTTCCTTTCAATTTTTTACTTCTTTCTTTAATTATTATTACCATTCTTGTGGCTGTTATATATACATTTTCTATACCCATTTATTTAAATATACAACTGATTCACTAATTTTCAAATAATACATAAAGTAAATATATATAGTTCGCCTTTTTCTTTATTATTGAAAGAGAACAATATCACTTAAAATATCAATATTTCTTATAACTAAAAAATTATAAAGAGAAATAAGAGTTCTGATACATAACTTAGATATAAAGTTAACGTAACAAACTTTTTTCATTTAAAAACCTATAGTTATAAACATGAATACATCTAACTCAAATTATTTGGAATAAGTAATTACCTTATTAAATAAAACTGAATTTTTGGATAAAAAGGGAATAATGTCCTCTCAATTAAAATTTGAGTGGGAGTGTAAGAAAAGACCTATCCTTAAAACTTAGGTGTAAAAGTTGTTCTATGGTAGGAAATCTTAAGAAATAAAATTTAAGAATTAAAAGAACTTATAATAATAATTAATTAATTAGTCGTTTCAAATTAATTTAACTATAAAATTAAATTGCTACTAAATTTATTATAATTGTTTATAATACGGAATCCAAAAACTTCATTTTGCTTTAGAGGATAGCACACGACTAATCTAACAACTAGGAACAATAAATTCCTATAATTTATTTGTTTCAAAACAAGCTTAAAGGATACTATTTGATAAAAGAGAAATTTATTAAAGGGTTAATTAATAAAAATTTTATAATTTTGCAATTATAACAAAAAAGTAAAATTTTCTTTTTCTTTTGTTTTAATAATAATTAATTTTATTTTGTTATAATCTAATGTAAAATTTTACTTATACTTGACATTGGTTAATCCGTCTGACCTAATTTGGCATGTTAGTTTCACTAACTCAGAGACTAATATCAAGTTATAAAACGATGTAACGATGTCATTGTATGTTGTCTTTTAAGTTGACTTTGGTTGTTAAGGACTAAGGAGAGTTAGACTCTCTCCGTGTACTCTCTTTAGTTTTATCTATTAAATGCAATTTTATTTTTAAAAAAAACTTATTAAAGGGTCACATAGAGTACAACAATTGTTTGTTTCCTTTTCCTTTGAGTCCATTTCTTGATGCACCTTTTTCCAACGAATTATTGCCAAAGTGACGCACCTTTATAATAATAGTTCGAACTTTAAAAATCACATTAAAATAATTCTAATTTTTAATTTTTAGCAAAAATAATTTATCGTTAAATTCTCTGTTAATAATATAAATGTATGAATCATGTTAGATTAACATTTTTATCACGTGAATGCTACATATTGTATTTGTATTATATATGAATTTTAGTATTTAATAAATTAAAAATATCATAAATCCTAAAATAGTTATGAAATAAAATATATGAAAACTATTTTAGGATTTGCAATATTTTTTATTAAATAATAAAATTTATTCTTTGCATAAATACAATATATGATAGTCGCATGGAACAAATACGAATATAATGGGGCTCATTACGTCATCGACATTAAATGGGGTTAATTATTAAAAACTAATATCTAGTTATTTTTATAAAATATAAATATTTTATTATCATTTTTAAAATTTGAATTATAATTATAAAATTATGTAAATTTTGAGAATTTTTTAATAATTAACTTTTTATTAAACACATATATTGTTGTTTCCTACACTATTCCAGTCGTTTTCTTTTTCGTGTTACTCTCAAGGCCACTTATTAAAGGGTCACACACGGTACAACGATTGTTGATTTACTTCCCCAAATTTTCAAGTCTCCCTTTTCTTATTAAGCCCATTTCTTACTTATTGGAGGGTCACACACGGTACAACGATTGTTCATTTCTTTCCCCAAATTTCCAAGTCTCTCTTTTCCTGTTAAGTCCATTACTTTATACTCCTTTGTCCAACAAGCTATTGCCTAACACTATGTTTGGTTGAGGGTTTTATAATGTAATGAAATGGAATGTAATATTATTACATCGTTTGGGAGGAAGTTTTATAATGGAATGAGATGGAAGAGAAGGGTTTCATATTACATCTAATTTCATCCTAAATAGTAAAAATGAAAAAACCTCCAATTTGGGGTGTTTAGGATATAATGTAAAATTATACATTATATTACATTATAAACCCTTCATCTAAACAACATTTCACTATATTACATTATGAACTCTTTCATCCTTCCCAAACAACAATTTTCTAATATTGCATCCATTTACGTTCTATTCCATTATAAATCATTTCATTCCATTCTATTCCATTAAAAACTTTACGTCCAACCATGCATAGTTACTATAACTACATCTAGGGTCTCATCTAACTTAGATGGTCTTATACATATATATATATGTACATATAGTGACTATAACTACATGTCCACCCAATCAAATTGAGCCTAAGCCCATAACCATCCATCATACAAGCCCATACATTCTCTTAACCATGCATTCTCTAATGCATATATGTAAACACATCAATTTGGTTATGACATCTTATATCATGACCCAGAACCATATCGGGCATATAACAACTGCCGCATACGCAGGCTAAGGATACTCATGGTACCCTTAACTCGACTATGCAAGACTAACTAAATATCCATTGAAAACATTTAGACAGCACAACGATTGTATTTTGAAAATCCCAAAACTCAATTAAAATACCTATAAATCAGTTTTAAACGCACTTCTATATTCACATTTAAAACTCTACCACAACTTCTAGAATTTTAAGTCCACTCAAAAGCAATCTCAATAACAGTACAAAAGGTTCCTACATAAGGTCATTTACAAACTACAAGATAGTCAAGAGTTAATTTACAAAATCATAATGCATATCAAGATAACCAACTTAATAAAAACAATTTATGAGCCACTATACAACAAAAGTACAAAACAGAGACTACCCATATGCGATAATGGCCCGAAAATGTCAAAAGACCGCACGATCCACTTAGAGCTTCAAGCTCACCAAATTAACCTACATAGTTGGAAAGCGAAGGGGGTGAGTACACTATGTACTTAGTAAGCAGGAAAAACATATATTGCAAACAGAACCCGATACACACCAAGATGGTCTAGATAACCTAAGGACGGGTTTTTCACATATCTAGCATGCATATAACCACCTATGAAGTGAACATACATGATATAGAAACACAGAGGCCTAGCCTATATATGACTCAACATATACTGGTTAGGAACCACATGGGCCTAGCCTATTAATCACTCATCCAGCGAACATAGGTTCCAGTTCCAGTATACAAGAGCATAAAAGCATCACATGTATAAATCAAACCTCGTCGGGAAGCCAAATCTCATAATAGGCCAAAATAGTTATGTGTGTCGCCACTAGTTGGCCAAACTAGTGTGCACACCCACCGATTCTCGGTATTGGCTCGACTTTCATCTGTGGTGAGTTCAGACTACGATCAACAAGAGCGTCATGACCCTAGGTGATGACCTCGTTAGTGACCAGACCTCTAGGTGTGCAATCTCCCACAAGTCCCGTAAAGAGGTGTCGATATAAGGACTCAATTTTTATGTACTAGCGTTAATAGTACGAGGGTCGTTTAATCTGTTGTGCCTAGCACACGAATGACCAATCGTTACCTCACCAATCACAAAAATCATATACAAATATTAAGTACTAAAATTAAGTAAGGTACCATGCCTTTATTTATCGGTACAACTGATAAAATGGAACCTTACCATGGCTCTAAGCCAAAAGAGAACACATACATGCAGCATACATAACTTAGTTATGCATATTTAAGTTTCAAAACATTATTTCATGCAATAAAAGTCATCTTTTGCATTCCAAGTGCAAAGTTGTTCAAAAATATAGTTTCAGAAAATATAACGTTTTCCTTTGTACTTCAAGTGCAGGTTTGTTGAAAACAATATCATTTCTCAAAATATGTAATAAAAACATCAGTTGTACTCCAAGTGCAAAGAGTTATTCAAAACAATATCGTTTATTAAATACACAAGTATACTAGCATCCATTTGAGATTTAATTCTACTATGCATTATCTAGGTTCAAAATTCACATACAAGTCCATTTAAGAGATATGATTTCCCCAACTCACCTCAAAAGAAGGTGTACACTCCCTTGACTTTCACGATTCTCGATACGAGCTCCTTGATCTATAGCTCCTCAGCCTTTATACATACAAATATACAATGTATTTACTACTCAAACATGTATCTCATATTCATACACCACCACATAAGTGTATAAAACACAATATCACTATCTTTAAGCTATAGGATTCGACCATTAAGCTTCTCATATGGTTACTTCCCTTATTATTAACATAAGCTTTCTTTTGCATTTTCCAAGGCATTTAAATCCTTTGATCCAATACTTACACATTTCAAAGCATAATTAAGCACATGATTATCCAAGCACATTAGACCATTACTCATCAATCTAAGCAAAAATTCAAGTTTACTCTAAGTAAAAATGAAAGCCTCTTTCCGATGCATACCATTATAAATCCTTAAATTGTAAGCTAAGTTTACATAGGCATTTTATCAAATACCTAATGTGCATGCCTTTCAAGTCATATTTTTAAGACTTTATCATAGTAATTCATGCTCCTATCTTGCTATATAACAAGCACTTCCAAACAAAAACACATTTCACCACTCTATTCAATCCAATTCCCTTCATTTAAGTCATATTCACCATAATTATATAAACTCATTACATTAGTCCATTTCTTCCCCCATCATTTCGGCCAAGTCTTATTCAATATAAATCTTCTTCATTTTCATCATTAATTCACATTATACAAACACAATTTACACCATAGAATTCATTTAAACCATCAATTTCAAAAAATATTCAAATTTTCACAAACTTTCACCAAAGCGAGGGCATCTCAGTTTTGGCTTAAGGACTTCTCCATGACTCATTTCATTCATTTAAACCATGTTTCATGCATATTCAAGCATGGAGAACAACATATCTTAACACCAAACTCAAAATCATAATGTTGAGAGAGATGAGACAAAATTAACCTAAACTTTCTTTTGGTGATATCTTAAAATTCTTTGAGAATTTCTCAAATCTAATGATAGATTTAAGTTCCTTGATCCCAAATTAACTTAAAACACCTTAGTTTGGGTTGGAGAATAAACAAAAATGGTGGAAATTTGGTGATGGCTGAATGATGTTCTTCTCCTCATCTCTTCTCCTTTGTTTCAATTAAAACAAAGTGTTTTTAATATTTAATAGGGGGGTTGCGTGGCCATATAAGGAAGAAGGGGGTAGAATATTGACTCTTCTTCGACCAAACATGATGAAATTACCTTTTTGCCCTTAGCTTATGTGAAATTATCATTATACTCTCCAAACTTTTCCTAAATTTGCAATTAAGCCCAAAGTTTGAGAATGACCAAAACTTTTATTTTCATTTTGGTCCCCGAACTTTTGAAAATTATAACTAAGCCCCTTAACTTTATAAAATTACATTTAAGTCTCTTAACTTTTAACAATTTACAAATAAGCCCTTATGTACATCAACTTTTCCAATTAAGCTTTCTAAGTGTCCAGTAAGTCTATAAATTATGTCTAATCACCTCTAAGGCATTAGAACACATTTAACTCGGCCACCATGGCCATATCTATCCAATGGACTCGGTTTGACACAGTTAGAAGCTTATATATCAGAAATCTCCAAGATTTCATATACCGATAAACTCTAAGTTCATATATAAGGGCATATAACATTATATATCACTGGCATATATAGCTAAAGGATTCAAATACATTTTTGAACTCATATACAACCATGTATATATCAATATACAGTCATATCTCTAAGTACAGACCAATACAAAAGGGCTCAGAGAGTCTGGCGTTACATCTTATGGAACCTAACATAAAAGGCTCAATCCAACACTTAGCTCTAAGCTCAATCCAACACTTAGATTTACTATCTTCCTTTGACTAACTTGGCTAAAATTACTATTGTATGTTATTTCATTTGGAATTAATATTAATCTAATTAACATGAATGCCTAATTCTAGAAATTAATTCATAATTAATTTACCTTAAAATAATTGTTTGATATCCAAAATTAAACAACTTCAATTTTGTCACACATGTCAATTTTTCTAGTCTTGCTAAAAAATCTATTGCTCTACTAAAATTAATTCAAAATTAATTTCTATAATTTCCCAAAATTTCTGGAACAACAATTCATCATTCCAACCTATTTGTATTCTTGAATCAACCTATTTTAGTAAAATAACCATTCTTTGGTCATGTCGTATTAATATGAATCTCATCAGCATTATTGATGAGATGCATTTCAACACTACTCATAATTACTGTGTTTTATGAACTGTAAGTTTACAAGTTTGTCAATAGTATTCTCACAAATGCCAACAACAAATTGTAACATCATGTCTCTTTTCCTATTGCCTGTTGATATTTGTAAGGAATTAGAAAATCTCATGAATGGTTTCTTTTGGCATAATGGAGGACTAGACAATAAGGGCATCAAATGGCTTCATTGGAAACGTATAGCAATTCCAAAGATTTATGGAGGGTTAGGATACCGTGACCTACAACAATTCAACCTTGCCTTATTAGCAAAGCAAGGTTGGAGATTGATTAAATATCCAACCTCTTTTGCTGCAAAAATCCTCAAGGCTCGATATTTCCCTAACTCTGATTTTTTTACAGCACATATAGGCAACAACCCAAGTCAGATATGGCGAAGTATATGTCAAGCACGACCCATTCTGCTTTAGGGATGTCGAAAACGTGTTAGAGATGGTGTTACTAACAATATCTGGCGGGATTCCTAGTTGATGGATGATGCGGATCCTACTATTCAGACGAAATTCATAGAGGACTTGAATTTAAATGTGGTGGCTGATCTCATGGTAGGACGCCAATGGAACGAAACGTTAATTCGAAATTCTTTCAACTCACGGCTACGGGATGCCGACCTCATTCTACAGATTCCATTGGGACTTTCAATTATGTCAGATGATTGGGTTTGGATAAAAAATAGAACCAGTGAATACCAAGTCAAAGAAGGTTATAGACTTAGCACAGAGATAGCCAATGAAAATTTTAATGTCACTGGCTTCCCATGGGAAAGAATCTGGCAAGTTCAAGTTCCAGGTAAAGTACAGATTCTTATGTGGCACATTCTACGTAATATTCTTCCATGCAGAGCCACCTTAAGAAGATGACATATAGATGTGGATGACACTTGCCCTATTTGTGGTAAGACTACGGAAATACCACAACACGTGTTTTATTACTGTGACTTTGCCCAGTCTGTTTGGCTTCTATCTACTGTGGGTTCGAACACTATCTCGTCTTTACATGAATGGCTTATGAGTGTGGTCTCATCTTTTACGCATTCCCAATAGGAGGAGGTTTTCATGATAATCTGGAGTTTATGGATGTACCGTAATGAAGTTGTGTGGACATCGCGTATTCACTCTCATCAATTTATTATAGGTCGGGCACAGACATCTCTTTGTGAATGGAAGGCAGCAAAAGCATCCAATGCTCCATGACAACCACTAAACCAACGTTCTAAAGCTTCTTGGGTGGCTCCAGATCCAAATCAATTTAAATGTAATATTGATGTGGCTTTATTGGAGAATGGTTTCTATGGCATTGGCATGATAATCCGAAACTCCCAGGGGAACAATTGTGCTGGGAAAGTCATGATGCTTCCAGGTTGGAGAGATCCACAAGTAGGAGAAGCCTTTTGTTTTCGGGAAGCATTGAATTGGATAAAAACCTTATCCTTCTTTCCAATTTGCGTGGAAACGGATTGTCAAATTGTTACTCAGTTTTTGCATTCTACGCTTGCATTCTCTTCATATTTTTCAATGATCATTCAGGATTATAAAGCTCTGATTAATGAGCTTTCATCTACCTCGTATGCATTTGTTAAAAAACCAGCGAATCAAGTTGCTCATACGATAGTTAGGGCAGCTAATTCTATACCTGATTTTGAATGGGAGGTATGCCCTCCTTTTTTTTTTCTATATGATGCTTTAACTATAGATATCAATAATATGCGCTAAGCGCAATCAATTATCCTTCAAAAAATAAAAAAAAGGATGACATTACTACCGTGAAACCGAAGCATCAAGGAGGTCAGCACATTGGCTACCCTGTTTGAACGTGCTAATTTTTGTCCAATAGTTTCGTCATTTCAGGATTCCGTAAATACACAAGGACTTAGCTTAGCCTCCGAGCCAATCATTTCATCCTTCAAAAAATAAGAAGAATGTGGCCTCTAGTTTTACAATGCTGAGCTTTATCCAGAATCATGCCATCATTTTTGCTGCTCAGCTGTCTAGAGCTATTTAAGATTTTACTGTATGTGTCGCACAGACACACATATCACTGCGAAGATGAATTCTCTGTGTGATGCAACCCATAGCATTCAAATCTGTATTGCATTTTGCAATTCACAAGACGAAAAGAAAACAAGCGTATTCTGCAACTTTTATCTCTTTCCAGATATGAACAAGTATGCACTCTCATTAGGCCCTTGCATGGCATCTGGTAACCATACTAGCAGATTAAAACATGATGTGATGTGATCCAATCTATTTTTGGCTACACAAAGTGTTAAGGAAGTCATACATTTATAACATAATCATAGCACCACATAATTAAAAAAAATTACATTTTTAGTACAGCCATATGGCTCACTGGAAAAGCTAACGGCTGAATCAATATCCAGTTACTTTGGTTATGAATCTGCCCATCTTTATACACCCCAGAACCCACCAAAAGCATTACTGAGGATTTGGAGGACGACTATTTGCAGAAGAAACTCGTGATCCCCATTCCAGAAGCTCTTTGCTTGTATCATCCTTATGCACTATTACTTCAATAAAACATAGGGAATTCTTCTTATCTCCTGTTGCTATTGCAATCGCTTCTATCAATTCATCCTCTGTGCGAACCTTTTGTTTGACAACAAATTTGTGTGACCAAAAATCATTCATTACCAAATAAGTAAAAGAGAAACTGCATAAAATAAAACAGAAGGAAACAAAATGGTCATAGTTAAACATCTTGAATACAAAGAACAATCTACCCATTTTTGCTAACCTTAGCAGTCCAGCATTCGCCTTCACCATTGTGGATTGCATTAACAAGGCCAGTGTAATCCCAATTCTTAATTACATTGTAGGGTCCATCATGGATCTCCACTTCAATTGTATAACCTCCATTGTTGATGAGGAATATAATAGTCCTTTGTCCACTTCGAATCATTGTTGAAATGTCCTGAGCTGTTACCTGCAGAAAGAAGAGAGATATTTATCATTGTATTGCTATTCATAGTACTGCAACAGCTCTAATATAATACTGCAACAGTCAGTCAAGCAACTGATATTTATAATACTGATAGACGTAAAACATTATTTTTGTGAGCCAATTATTTCCAGTATTATTAATTTCTTATATATTCTGTTTGATTAATGCCTTAGCCTAAAACAAAGGTTCTGCTTATTACAAAAATCATAAAACTGTAGAACACAATCACACCACTCACCTGGAAACTCCCATCACCAATGCAAGCAATCACACGCTTATCTTTGACAGCCTGAGCATACCCAAGTGTTGCACCAACTGACCAGCCAATGGATCCATACTGCATCTGAAATTCATACCTGAAAGTGTAGTTTATGAGCAACAAAAGTAAGTTAACTATATGTCCAACATTAGCATTTTTTAATTATTATCACTCATTCACTTGTAAAAACATCATGTCTTACCCACAATTTTCAGGGAGGAGGAGCTTCTGACAGTTGAACCATGAATCTCCAGTTTCAGCAATGACTGCTGTGTCTCCCCCTAACATTTCCTTTTTGTTTTGTAATGTAATCAATGGTCAGAACCAGAAATCACAAGCAAAAAAAATAAAAGAAGCTAAGTTATCATCCAATTAGTGATCTATCTTAACATGGCTGCACTACTCAAATCAATAGAGGAGAGGGAAGATTTGGTGCGCGAGCACTAGTTTGGTGGCAGGGGAGTTGTATGTACATTTATGCACTATGGTAGAAAGAAATGAAGTCTAAATGCCTAGCCCACCTATTGGAGACTTAGTGACTTCAAATAATAATGCATCTCATGGAGCTCGGGAATTGACTTCTCCGCCTACCTGAATGTGTTTGAACAGTACATTGACCCTAAGAGGCTCATTCTTCTCAGATTTCAGAGGTTTTCCCAAAGGAACAAAGATGCGTCGGTAATTCTCCATAGCTGTGCTGTTTTTCTTCAGTTTCTTAGCCAATGCTTTTAAATAGTCAGCCATAAAAACCCAGCCAAAGGAAGGGCCATTTCCGATTGTCACACGACTAGGCTCCACTATGATTAATTTCTCCTTCTTGATCAGCAAAGAATATCCAACAGAGCTGTAATCATTGAATATAGGACCAGCAAAAACATAAGCATCGGCTGACTCCACTATCTCCCCACAGAAGCTGGTGCTGACAGCTCCCCAGTAAGTCCCAATGAAGTGGGGGTGGTGCTCTGGCACTAGTCCTTTACCTGAAGGCATAACAGCTATTGGATACCCGGTGGCATCTGCCAGTTCCACAAAGGCTTTCTGTGCCTTAGCCACTCTCAACTTTGGGCCTCCCACAAGAACAGGCTTCACTGCCTTATTCAATATTTCAGCAGTTATTTCGACAGCTGCTTCAAGTCCAAATTGATTGCTAACCCTGCATGAAAGTTAATAACCACTTGAAATGCTTCATATTTGCATACAGCGAATCATAATTTCCAAAAGACATCCAGTTCTGCTTTTTCCCCTGTTCAGTAGAACAGAATATTTAACAAACCGCACTTTTATAAGTATTTCCTGCAAAACTAACAATTCACAATCACACCAGGTTCAGATGTCTGGCATAATGAGGTTAAATACAATGATAATATTGCATCAAGTTATCTAATCATTCCCAAAATGTTCAAGTTTTGCCACTCCTGATAAATATAATGTAACATTAAACACCGTAGCAACTTTGTTGTCAGCTATAAAATTGAGAAGACAACAAGCAAATTCAACAGTGGTGGTAAATTTGCAGACATTACAATTTGAATGGCTGCTCGAAATACCTATCACATATAGATGACTTCCGTTAAGGCTTTAGTTTACATTACAACAAGCACAAAAACATATAATTCAACATGTTCAACTCTCACAGAAACCAAAATCAAATAAGACAAAGCCATATCACTATGATGCTTAAACTAATAATGAGGAAGAAGGTATACTTGGGAGAAAGAAAGAAAGGAACTGGGTCCCTTCTGAAAGTCGGATATGGAATTCCAGGCAAATTACAGCTTATACTGATATAAGCGGGTTTACTTTCCTTTAAAGCTGTAGAAATGGCCGTATCAATCTGTTCATGTGCATCCTCCAGATTATTCAGAACTGCCTGTCACCCAAATTATACGAAAATAAATTTTATTTCCAAATCTGCCTCTGTATTAAAAGTATCAAAAACTTGCATCAAATAGACACAGGGACGGGAATAATTGTTTTTAGGACTTCCCCATCAAGACAGTAACTATAATGTTGATCCACAGAAAACGTCAACTAACCTGTGATATGTATACATATACAGCGATCTAGTGAAGTATCTATAAATAGAGGGCATAGGTTGTAAGTGTTGAACTAGTTATTATACAATCTTTGAACACATAGCATGAATATTTATTCAATACAAACACACAAATATTTGTTTACTGAGCTACTTCTTGTACAAGTAATACTTACTTGGCAACAGGTGACCGTCTGAAAGCACCTAAGCTCCTGAGTAAAATCAGGCAAGCCAATAGTGTGATGCAAAATTCGATTAGTTCCATAGTCGTTGGAGTTGGGCCCACCAACAATACAAATCACAGGCAAATTCTCACTATAAGCACCAGCAATGGCATTAATCACACTGAGTCCGCCAACTGTGAAAGTCACCACACAGGCACCCACCCCCTTGGCACGTGCATACCCATCGGCGGCATAGCCAGCGTTCAGCTCGTTGCAGCAGCCTATTAGGTTCAGCTGTGGCTCGGCAATCAAATGATCCAACAGTGTCAAGTTGAAATCTCCAGGCACAGAGAATACATCCCTGACGCCAATTTCCACGAGCCGTCGAGCCAGGTGGCGGCCAAGAGTGCCAGTGTGTCCGGAGACCGGTGCAGGTGTCTGGCTAGGGTGAGCCGTTGAGCCCAGTTGGTTACCAGCTTCCATCTTAGAGAACAGACAATCTTAAAAAGAATTCAAATTTGAAAATCTAAGTTAAAAAGATAGAAACTTGCGAAAATAGGATTAGCGTTAATAAGAGAAGTGCTGATCTTGGTGGGATTTAAAGGGTTTAAGGTCTTCCTGAGATAGATTTAGAGAACTGGATGTTTTTTTATTCTTTTTCTTTGTAAAGTGGAAATATTGGTTGTGGTATTGAAAACCATGGGCAAACAGTGAAGGCAAAGACCCGGTAGTATCAGCCGGTGGAAGACAAGCAAAAAGTCATTGGCTACTTGCGAAACTAAAACATCAAACCAGACATCTAATTGTAAAGAAATGGCTACTTGCGAGAGTAGCACATCAAACCAGACATCTAATTGTAAAGAAATATTTTTCTTCGTGTACGTGGGCTATGGTTTTATGAGGTAGTTTCGCCTTCGGTTTTGGTCCTTTGATTAGCATTAACCAATTTGAAGACTTGTGGATCTAGATGGATTGGAATATTCAGAATGGTGGGGTTTGATTGACGAGGAGAAAAGGACAGCATGTGGACAAGAAAGACTATGTTTATTAATCAGG
>JAOQMQ010000002.1:18837413-18855102 GCA_027563845.1 Erythroxylum subrotundum
GGAGACCAAAATGATCAAGTGTTAGACCCATGTTAAGAGAAAAATTAGGATTTTCATTTTCATGAGAGAGGCAGCTGAAAAGAGAGGAGAATTTTGTTGGAAAGGAGAAGAGAAACCTTGGGAGTAGAAGTAAGAAATCTATCAAGATTTAATAAGAACTTAACATATAAGAACTATAAGGATGTTTTATTTATCTTTTTTCTGTCTTATTTTTATGTGGTTTTTACTTATTTTATCATAAATTAATTGCGATATAGATCTAGATGGGATGTACAATAGGACTTGATATTTTGAAATGATGCTTTGATTTAATGAAATTTCTAGTTTTCTTAAGATTTGTTTATGTTTTTGTATTGTGATAGACAGAAGGAGTGAAATCTGAAGATTAAATAATCAAATTCATTTATTGAGATCATGATTTAATATATTTGAATATGTTTCAACATGAATAATAAAGATTGTGTGGGTTCTTAGAGAACTACATGATCTTTCAAGGTTAGAGTGAAAAACTATAGTGGGAGTTCACGAGTTGAGTTGACATTCTTAGGTTGTTTCGATTAGAAAGATATTTTAGTCAAATAAATCTAAGAATATAGACTATATTGCATAAGAGAAAATATAATTTTAACTTAGGCATTCCTCCTAATCCAAGGAGCTATACTTTTTTGGTGGGAAATTTCCAAGGAATTTGAATTGATCATTAAATTAAAATCAAATCATAAGAGGGGTTCTAGAAAAAGTCTTAACTGGATCTAGTATATTAATTAGTTTTTCTAATATTGTTTGTTACTTTAAATTAGTGATTTAGAATTATTTTATTTATTATTATTCAAATCAATCATACCCTTTTTAGATTAGACAGTAAGAAGACATTCATTAATAATAGCCACTTTATGGGATCATCACTAAACTCCTCTAAACTATACTATAGAATTGATAAGTACACTTACCTATAAAGTGTACTATAGAAATGATAAGAACCACTCAAATCACTCAAACAAGACACAACCCCCTTATGAAGAAACAAAAAACTCAAAGTAATGTACTAATTATAAGCTAGAAAAAAGAACAGGGATGCAAATAATGGGAAGGATGAAGTAAGTCGATGAAAGTTTTTTTGGAACACTTGAAAATAATAAAAGAAGCAAAGATTCTACAGGAAGTGAAGGGAAGACTATTTATAAACTCATTGAAGGAAGTGATTAGTGGTATATGAACTTTTAAGCATTTGGGGACTTTTAACTTTCCTATGATGCATAATAGTTTCTTGCCTATTATACATCATGGGAAAGTTATGAATTAAAAGCATGATGGTGAATAACAAGAAGTTAAGTAATTGAAATGTTTCCTTTATAAAAGACACTAATAGGTTATGAAAAATTAAAAGTTCACTTTTGTATACAACATGCTTTCTATTAAAGACCTTTCATTTATATCTTAAAAGGGTCGACTCTATGTCTCCACACATCTAGATCTGTTAAAGCTTATCTTCAAGGCCTATCAATCCTTGGTTTTCATTTTCTTGAGGTATATTTGAGTTTTTCCCTTATGATCTATTGAGTTTTCCTCAAAATATAATAAGTTTTCCTTAATATATGTTGAGCATTTCCTCAATATCTACTATGACAATCATATGCAAATATGAACATACAACCAAAAAAAAGTACAATGTGAGTGTTAAGAAACTAGCATACATATGTAGATGGATGATAGGTAAGAATTCCATACCTACCCAAAAATCCACATGATGATTCCTACTAAAGAGAGAAGGAGGGAGATAAAGGTAAAGGGTAAGTTTAAAAGAAAGGCTAGAGGCCTACACTTACTTTTAAGAAATCAAAAAAAGGATCTGATCTCATTTGTGGTTAAAGAAAAGTATGAATCCTTTTTTGTTTAATTTTTCAAAAGATAAGATTAATTTAAATCTTATAGTTTGATTAATTTAACAAATATATTAAAGCAGTAAACATAAATTTATATCTTATTGTAAAATTTGATTATTTTTTAATAGCTCCCCTTGAATCCATAAGATTGTTTAAAGCACTACAGCTGCACAAGCATCATACCTCTAACAATATGCATACACAAAAATTGAGAGATCTATAAAATGGTACAGAGAGGGGCTAAATCAAAAGTGCTAACTTCTTTAGAATATAAGCCTATTTATAATAGGGACTGGATCTTTTGGTAATTTAGTTAAAATATAATCATAGTTTCAATAAAACTTTATTAGAATTGTAATTAATTCTAATTAAATGTCATTATGGTGTAAATTATATTCAATATGTCATATTAGTACTTTTATTAAATATCTTGTATTTAACCTTTAAAATTTCTTAAACTTTACATTCAAGTCCAACTTGATTAAATAACTTTTTTCTCTCTTCAACCTTTCTTTGTATGTAACCCATTGGGTCCCTAAATATGTTAAAATTTATATATCTTTGTATCAAGATTAATGTCTCGCAATTTATCATGACCACTTCAGTATTAAGAATATCAAAGTGGTTTTAACTAATATTTTTATACATGAATTTTTCATATATATCAATCTTTTCATCATATAATGTTCTAATTAGACAGAGTATAAAATTAATGTATACTTTATTTGAATTCAATCATATTAGCTCTTCATCATTAGTAATTGCTCCTAATAATGACATTTGGAAATTATTTTCAATTTGTAATTTCACTTTAGTCAAGGATTTGTCGAATTAATATTAATCGAGAACAAATGAATGCTTTCCCTAATCAATTTAAGATAATGAATCCTAAGATTGACTACTCAGTAACCTCCATATAGTTCATGACTCATTACTTTTGACTATGATACGTCATAAGTAGTATAACAAATATAACAACATCTATGTGAGATAATTCAAAGATCTCAAATCAAATGATCATTTATGCAATTATCATAATTCTATAAACATGCAAGTAATGTTTTAAATGAAATTTTCACATTGGGTCAATTCATTGAACTTATCTCTAAGAAGTACCACACATTTGCTCAAATATCTCCATATTTTAGTTTATGAGATTGATTACTTTTTTTTATAAGAAAAAAACATAACTTATGTCAATATTTCTGTTC
Organism: Erythroxylum subrotundum; assembly: GCA_027563845.1. Classification (NCBI taxonomy): domain Eukaryota; kingdom Viridiplantae; phylum Streptophyta; class Magnoliopsida; order Malpighiales; family Erythroxylaceae; genus Erythroxylum; species Erythroxylum subrotundum. Next base: position 18,840,508 of record JAOQMQ010000002.1, read on the forward strand.
TATTTATATTCAATCTCAACAGAATAACAACTAAAATAATTTATGGATAATAAATAAATATAATATAAATTTCATAATTTTTATATCATCATAATTTTATTTATAATGTATATTTTATTTATAATGTATATTTTATTTTATGTAATTAAATAAATATTTATAAAATAAAAAATGCCTTCAAATAATTATGTCATAAAAATTATAATAAACAAATTAATTGTAAAGTATAAACTAACACTCACCTCACCAAAAACACATGGTTTCTTGGTTGGTGTTATTTTTGTTACAATTAGGAAAATTAATGAGACTGAATTATAATATAACACGTAGTGATAGTGGAATTGGCATTATCCATGAGAAATAAGGTATATATTCTTCATAAAATAAAATTTATTAGTAAGAATTGTTGAAAATCTGCGTTCATGAAGCGGATTTTCTGGGTTTTCGTATTTACATCATTATTTTGATTTGATGTGATTTATCCCCTAGGGAAAAAACTTTTAAGTTTTTCTTTTTCCTATTCAGTATTCAGTATTTGTATTTGATAAGCTATGATATGTCATAAACTCCACGACAATAAAGCAAGAGCCAATATATAGAAAGAAGCCGTATTACAATCATCTGTAGAAACACTTTTTTTTATTATTAGAGCAATCTACTCTGAAAATCAAGTTTTCTTCCAGCTTACCTACTGGCTAAGGTACAAGGCAAATATCCTTAATAGGGTAATCTTCTTCTCTTTTGTCGGTTGCGTACTACTGTCAACATTTATTTATTAATACCATTTTTCGTTAAAAAAATCTTTCTTAAGGACATAAACCATCAAGGATTTTTGTTAACAAACATATTGGGAACCTCCAAAATTAGAAAATCGATAGTTCATTTGAAATGCAAATGTTGTTTTAAAACAAAATGAAGTTGTTTTATGAAATATGTGGTACTGTATTCTATTTTAAGGGGATGAATACTGCTTTATCAAGTACGTAACTTGTCATTATCAAATCAACTGGACCAAAAGACACTTACGCTAATGCTATTTTAAAATAGATGTACAGTGCTGGACTCTCAAGGATTCAGAACTCCTGAGAAAGCCACTTAAGGTGCTACACTTCCATCCGTCCAGGTCCAGACTCTAGCACGAGAAAGCATCATAAAGACAATAATAAACAATCAAACATGTTAAATTAGTTAGCAAAACAACAGGGTAATCATGTTATGTCTTCTGCTTCCAAATGACCATGATCTGCAAATCCCCTTGGTTTGTTCCCATCGTTGCTTCTTTCACTTCCATCAAAAAGCATGCGAAACCACAGGCAGAGCTAGAAAATTTCTCCTGTGCTACAGGAGCCAGCAGAAGAAGCCTAATATTTCTTCACAGGGGACAGGAAGAGCATGACTTCATATTTTGAGATAAAAGTATGTCCCAGCACCTGCTCCTGACAATTTTGTAAGGACAGCTATGGAGCTTTTTCTGAATGCTTATTATACGTTTCCTTGAGCTTGAATCAAAATGATGTTTGTGATAGTGACGTAGAAGAGTCTCGCTTAGAAAAGTATTATTCAGATTGTTTAACTGTGCTGCTATCAAGATACAAAGTATCCATGACTTCATATGTGTCCACCCTCCTGCAAGTTCATCAAAACACCAAAAGTAGGCTTAGCAGATTATAAGCTACCAGTTTGTTTTCAGCCAGACCTCCACGATTCATTAGACTGTAATTCTACGTTCAGAATGCCTCCATATATCTTTCAATTCGTCTTTTATATACTGAGCACTGCTATCTCTACAGCCTCATTCACCTTTTGATGGTTCAAAAAAATGAAAAATGTGATACACATAAGAAAAAGGGATAGCAATACTTGCATAATGATTCTTCATCCAGAACGTAGTAAACCTGTCAGCTTCTACTACATCCATGGGTTTAGTGCCAGCACAATTCTCATGTTCCTCATTGCTTCCATATACATCTCCAATCTGTTGCTTTGAGGAAGAAAATAGAAAACTTAACAAACTGAAGTCCTTGGTCGAGAGGCCCAACAACCAGGGAACATTAAAGAAAGAGCACATTTAAACCATAATCTAATTAAACTCTTGGGCCTTTTCCCCGAAAATTTTTTTGATAAATACCTGGTTAAAATATTGTGATTTATGTTCACGCAGCCATGCTTCCTTCGCCACAACTCAGTTTTCACAGCTTCCTTGTACAGTAATTTGACAGTTAAAAATATGCTACAAATATGTAGCCTCCAATCAAAGCTAAGAAGCCTTTGGTAAAAACTCATGCGTATGTTGGTTTAAATACCTTGGCAAGCGATAGCCTTACAAACTGTTTTCACTCCCGACCCAGCTGTATCCAGTATTCTTTTGTATTCCTCTTAACTTCATCACCTCTCTGAGTTCGCTTACCCCATCCCATTTTCCAGCAGAGGCCAGTGTATTGGATAGTGCAACATATGCACCAGGTCGACCTTCGGCATTCAGTGCAAAAAGTTCAGTGGCAACTGCACGGCCCATCTCTACATTGCCATGCACATTGCATGAACTAAGCAGAGCTGCCCAAACATCAGAATTGGGCTTCTCAGGCATCCCCATCACAAATTCCCATGCTTGTTCCAAACTTCCAGCACGCCCCAACAAATCAACCATGCAAGCGTAGTGCTCCATCCTTGGTTTGATAGAGTAATCTCTCTCCATGCTGTCAAAGATCTCACGACCTTTAGTTACTAAACCAGCATGTCCACATGCTGAGATAGCACCAAGGAATGTGACATTATTGGGCTTAATACCACACTCTTTCATCTTATGGAAAAGCTCAAGAGCTTCAATGGGTTTTCCATTCTTGCCATATCCATCAATCATTGATGTCCATGAAAAGACGTTCTTTTCGGGCATGCAATCAAAAACTCTTCGCGCATCCTCAATTCTACCACATTTGGAGTACATGTCTACAACAGCACTTCCCAACTTTATATGGGTAAGGAACTCACTCTTCATCAGCTGACACTGGACTTGTTGTCCAATCTCAAATCCTGCCAGCACAGAACAAGCCCCAATGACACTTGCAAAAGTTGATATATTAGGCCTGAACCCAAACCTCTGCATATCGATATAGACTTTAAGAGCTTTTGCAGCCGCTTCAACAGATTTGCTATAACCTTCAATCATTGAATTGAAAACGACTACGTCTTTTACAAGCGTCTGATTAAAAATATCTTCAGCATTTTTCACAGAGCCCAGATTCATGTACCCCGAAATCATTGATGTCGAACAAATCACATTCTTATCTTTCATCATATCAAACACTCTCCTCGCATAACCAACTTGACCACTCTTCACGTACGAGTCAACCAGCACAGTGAAAAGAACATCATCACGCACAATATCGGACTTTAATATCTGAGCGTGGACCATACCTTCAAGATAACGGGGCAATATGGACTTCCTACCGCACGTAGAAGCTTTCAAAATCATTGAGAATGTATATGCATCAGGCTTTTCACCTTCAAGAACCAACTTGCGTACCAATGCAACCGATTCCTTAACGAACCCTTGTTTCAAATACCCACCAATTACATAATTGTAAGCCGAAAGAGTTGGTTGACGCAATTGATCAAACATTTGGCGGGCATACTTCACAGACCCACATTTTAAATGGAGTATGATCAATTTGATACGGATGTTGGTATTGGGTCTAAACCCAGTCTTTAAAATATGAGCATGAATCGTATGTCCACGAAAGGGGGTTTCAGAGTTGATGTGATGTTGAAGAGATAAGGAAAAGGTGGTAGCAGTTTGGTGGCTTCGGAAATCATCATTTGGCTGGAGGAGTTGGTTTGCCGACAGGACCTGCGTAGTAAGTGTGCAGGTTGATGAAACAGTGGACGTTCTGACGGAGCCCAATTTTGCATTTTTCATCCTGCAAACCTGCTGATCAGAAGAAGGTCCCAAACCTACTGGAAAGTTATTCCACAATGGAGATCAAGCAGAGCTAGTGAGGACAGACAAGGAAATCTCTACTCAAGAGAAGAGATTTCCACATTAAGACTCATACGGAGATTGTTTCAGAAGGGAATGGAATAAGGGTTAAGCAGAATGGAAAAACCCCTGCGGTGACACTGGAGTTGGAAATCAAAAAGACCACTGGACAATCTGTTGATCAAATAGGGAATTCTTCAAATGATGTCCCTGCCAATGATTGTTAATTACATGTTCATAGGGAGATGTCTAAGAAGCTGTAACGCGATGGGGAGACTGGTGTCTCATGATTCAACTTCGTATGATGAGCAAAATGGGGAAGAGTTACAGAGTCTCTGTGAACTAGATATAAGTTCAAACTCTAATATGGTTAGTTACAAACTTTGATTCTGTAGTTCAGCTTAGCTATTCTTCTTGACAACTCCAATTGAAGGAGTATCCTTATCTTGATGATACAATTCTGTTGTATTTTTGCATGCCTTGAAGGCTTAATACAATTCAATTTCTTCCAAACCTTAAGGAAAAAGTGAATTCAATAGGAACTTTTCAAAGAAGAGAAAAATAAATACCCCACGTACGACTCCAAATCTTCTGTCCCGTTTATCCATGACCTACTCTATCCCACTCATGCATAGTCATAGATTTAAGTAGCTTTTTTTTCTTTTTTAATTCATGTAATTAATAATTAATCACAATTAGAATTAATTAAACTCAATTACTTTTATTTATCTTTAATCAAAATTTAATTAGTTTTACTTATGAATAATTACATGATATTAGAAATGACAAAATACAATTCAAACTAACAAGAAGATACATGAGACAAATTAAATAAAAAATTTTAATTATGTTTGAGTTAAATTTAACTAAACATAATCAAATATAATGGATGCATTTTAACCATAGTTATTTAAATTAGACCTAATGAAATGTAATTACATAAAATAATAATTAAAAGAAGATGTAAAAATATTGGACAAATTTAAGTATCAACAATTGTCCTACCCCTTTTATATAAAATTTAGAAACTAACAATTTTTCATAACAATAATTAACTGAAGGAAAATTAAATGATAATTTAATCAGTGGAGAATGTGAAATGATATGAAAAATAACAAATGTCGGACCTAGAATAAGAGGAATGACATTCTTTTTGATAGATTCATGAAGGATATAAGAAAATTAGATAACTAATGGTGTCACATATTCATATAAAGATGGAAAATAAAAGTGAAGGTGATGTTGCATGCTAATAAACGATCAAGTTTAGAGAGGAATAAGCTAAAATTGGACAATGATTAATTGCTATATTAAAAGAAAAAAAGATAAAATTGAACAATGATTCAATGAGAAATCAAAAACAATGATGACTCTAAATGGTGATTGATTGCCATATTCATAAAAGACAAAAAAAGAAAATGATTGATTACTAGGTTAGAAATAAAATAAATAAATGATGATGGTTATCCGAATTAGAAATAAAGAAGAAACTGGAAAAATTATTAATCACCAAAGCACGGATAAAATACACACGTCGAAAAAGCAATAGGATAGAGTGAATAAACTGTGAAAGCAATAATAAATAATTTAATTTACTAAATATATAACATGAATGATGATACTCAATATAGAAAGAGGGTGATAAGACTGCGTATTTTTATATCTTCCCAAATTTTACATTTTAGTGGGATTTCTATTAGGATGTTGTTGTTGTTGTTGTGATAAGATTTTACATGTGTAAGGTACAACCAAATAGACTTAATATTTCATTAGAGAGATAAAGCTAAAGGTTTTAAAAGAGCAACAATACTAGATGCACCATAAAAGAAGCAAGAATAGACATGTTGCAAGAATACTCGTATTAGACATGTTTGAAGAGAAACATGATAAACCAAATATATTACTAAAGCAAAGATACCAAACATATTGTGAGAGCAACGAAAAATAGATATCTTGCAAAAGTAATATAATATATAAGAACTACAACGAGAATAATGATATTTATATGCTACAAAAGCAGCACGATTAGCCATTTTACAAAAGTAACAAGTTAGATAAAACCTATCACGAGAGCAATGATATTGAATATATTGCAAGAGTGATAAGAAAAACATATATTGCAAGAGCAAGAACACTGAATATGTTGAGAAGCAATAAGATTAGAAATGTTGTAAACAGGTGTGAATCATAGTGTGTTTTTTAGATGTTAAAGTATGTTTTTAGTGTTTTTTTTAATTTATGCTTTTAGTGTTTTCTTAAAGGATAATCACGTGTTTAGGACTTAAATTTATGTTATTTTTAGTGTTTTACGTGTTTTATTTGTCTGATTATTGTTTAAGGGTTAGAATTTAATCTTGATTGTATGTTTGAAGGGTTGTTTGATGTATTTGGTGATGAGTGGGGATAGGAAAAATCAAAGAAAGGATGAAGAAAAGGCTGGAGAAATATGTTTGACATGATCTTGTATGTCTATGCACGATCGTTCATAAGGAAGCAATAGATTAGGAAATATCTGACACGATCGTGCAAGGAGCAAATTCTAGCTTTTCTGGGTCACGAGATTTTTATATTTTTAATGATTTGGGACTATTTTTGGAACCAAAATAAGTGGAACTAGATAAAACCCTAGAAGGCTCAAGAGTATAAAAAGGAAGAGAATAACATAAAAAGATGACTAGAAAAACATAACAAGAGGAGATTAAAGGAGCAAATTTCTTAAGAACAAGGCTGCAGATTTTCTAGCTCAAGGCAAAAAAGTGAAGACTTCGATATTCAATTATCTACTCTTTTCTTATTTCCTTATTTGTGTTGGATATTAATGATGATTAAGTTTGGATATATAGTTAAATCTAAGGATTCATAAATTCCTTTTTGGGAATTACTCTCAATTTCTTTGTTAAAGTTTACACTATTGATTTAATGAAATATGCTTGTGATGTTTTTTGCTTTATATTCAATTTGAATCACAAGAATGGATTTGATTATCTGTGTTGTGTTGCACAACAAGAGTTGATACGTCAATATACCTATAAACATCAAATTAATAGGCAATTGAAGAGTGATCTTAATTTTTTTATTAGTTATTCATAGGATTGTGTCAAATCCAGTTACATAGCTAGAAAGAGTTTTGATAGATTGACAGATCTCAATTCAATTTCTATCTATTTTGATTGTGATTACTTGATTAGATCTTGAGATAGGGTAATTATAATCATATGATATCTAAGATCAATTATGATTAAATCAAGAAGGTAAAGTGAAAACAAATAAGGATAGAAGTAGTTCCTAGTTTACATTATTCATCAATCAATTAATTCACTGCTGCCTAGTTCATTGTTTAGTTATTAAGACTTTGTTTTTAATTCCATTATTAACTATTCATATTATTTTTTACCTTAAACAAAGCTTACAAGAATTTTTAGGTAACTACTATAACCCTCGTGGGACGATAGTTTTTATACTATAAGTTACCATATGTATACTTGCAGTTAAGAAAGTTTTTCATTTAAAACTTCAACAAGCTTTTGGTACTGTTGTCGGGGATTGCTTATAACATCTTTTGTAGTTCAAGTTACTTTGATTTAAAACTTTAACATTTTCTTATGTAATTGTAGGTGCATGAACACAAGATCTTCAATGAGTTCTAGCAAATTAAAGGATACACAATTTTCTAACATCACCAAGCAAAAGACGGAGATTTGAAAAGAGAGATGCCAAGAAACAATAGGAGGAACAATGGCCAAGGAAAGGAATCAAGGAGAACAAGAAAAATCATTATGGAATTCATTAAGTTAGTGTTCAATGTTAATCAACAAGAAATAACAAGATCACTAGTGTAAACTAACACATTCGGGATTAAACCAACATTGCTGAATATGTTGCAAACCAGTTCCTAGTTTTCTAGACTGGCCAATGAGAATCTTAATGCTCATTTGGACAAATTTTTAGATATTTGTGAGATATTCCAATACAATTGGCTATTAAAAGATACAGTTAAGATGAGACTCTTTCTTTTTACACTTAAAAGTCAAGCCAAGGTATGGTGTAGCTCTCTCAACCCAGAGAATGTCATAACATAGGAGTAGCTAGTGCAAGTCTTTTTAGCTAAATATTTCCCTATGATGAATACTACTAGGCCCATAAATGATATTACCGATTTCTAGCAAAGCAAAGGGGAATCATTATATGAAGCTTAGTAGAAATTCAAAGAGTTGCAAAGGAGTTGCCCATATCATAAATTGCCTAAAGAGTTCCTTATGTAAATGTTCTACAATGGTGTGAATCCACCTACATAAGTCACCATAGATGCAATAACTAGTGGCTTGTTAATGAGGTAAATAGTTGAAGCTGCATATGATTTCTTAGAAGAGATGCAAACAACAACTATCTTTAGACATCAGAGAGGAGTAAATAGCAACCAACCTTCCAGGATCATAAGGGAGTGCTTGCTATGGATTCAATGACAACATTACAGGCTGAAGTAGAAAACTTTACCAAATAATTGAACAGTCTGAAAGCCACTTCTTCTAGCCCACTCAAGGCAATTAAGCACAGATTTGAATTATGTGGACAAGAAATTTATGTCTCAGCTGATTGCTCCATAGTGGAAAATAACAACATAGAGTAGCTTAACTTTATGGGAGCGCGATATGAACGAGGCGGTAATAACCTCTATTCCAATACCTTTAATCATAAGAGAAAGATCTATTGAGCAAGTTTTATATTTAATAAAACTCTCAATACCCTCAAGTATACAGATCGTGTCTTATAGTAGCAAAAGGTATTGATCCTACAAGGAAATAGATAAAACAGTTTGGACCTAAATTTGTCTAAGATATTAGAATGGTGATTTGAATAAAAATAATAACATAAATTTAAATAATTAGTAAGTTCAAACAAATAAGCAAATAATAGTGAGCTACCAAAGTAATTTAGGGATTTATCAAGGGTGAATGCTTACGATTTATTCTTTCATTATTTTGTTTCCTTAACTATGATTGATCCAATTATGTGTCGATCCTAGAGTTACTGAGGTATTCATTACTCACTCTTAAGACCTAATCAATTAATCCCTAGTTGAATATGAAAATTCCATAATTGTAACCTCTCGATTCACAAAACTTTGCTAACATTTTCAATTAGATCTAAAGCTATCTATTGGAAAATTAATTTATCACACAATATCTCTCTTCAAATTATTGTTAATTTGATAATTTTCATGACTTATTAAACTACCAACTATTGTTGTGTAATCTAATCTGATTACTTTTAACTAACTATCTCAATTTGTTGTCAAAGTATAAGTATGCAAAATTATCAGAATACCAAAATTTGTATTGAAACAATAATAATAAAAGTGACAAAATAAATTCGGAATAAACCCTAATATGAAAAATAGAAACTCATAAACATAATAAAATCTTGGAATTCATTTTACACATCAAATTTGATGAAAATAATAAAGGAAAGAAGAAAAACTCTGTTTGAATCTTGATCTGGAAAGTTAGAATTCCTGGACATTCTTCTTGATCTCCTTTGTTTGATCCACTTCATATGATGGCTTTTGCCTTTTTCAGTGTTTTGAATGTTCTTAAATGGTATTTTAGGGTCTTGGGGGCTGTAACTAGGGTTTTCCCCCCTTTAATTAGCTCCAAAAATGCCCCTAAACCCTTAAATAGATGGAAAAAGGCTCACTTGGGAAGCCTCTGTCATGATCGTGAATCTGCAACTTTTCTCCTTGTCATGATTGTGACTCTAGGGAATTCTTCTTTGTCACAATCATAACATAGGAGTCATGATCACAGTCTTATCCTTGCAGCTCCATATACATGTCTAACTTCCTTATTCTTAGATTATCTGATTTGCACCACTAACAAACACATTAAATACCTCACCCAACATAAAAATAAATTTTGAAATCATGCTATAAACCATAAAACACTTAGAATATAAACAAATACTCACACTAACACAATTCTAAGCCTATACATATGATAATCATCTAATAAACACCTATAAACACACTAAAAAACCTACCAAAATATAGTATAAACTAAACCTATCAACATACCCACACTTAAACTTTTGCTTGTCCTCAAACAAAAACATAAACATAAACTTAAACAAACCAAACATAAACACATAAGAATACATTCATGCAATATGCCATAATGATACATTGGAATCAAATATGATGAAATTAACTTAACCTTAAACACTAATCACTCAAAATATGCTGATATACTACCTTATTCCTTTCATGTTTAAGTGCTTTAATTTGAATATACATATCAATCAAAATATTAACACCCTATTCATACACCTATGGCACTTATAAGCATGCTTCTATTAGTATTAATCAATCAAAAAGGTAAACTATCACTAAGTAACCTTTCATGAAAATTCTTGCAATTTTTAAAAGATTAGTAGGTTTTATTTATTGTAACACTAATGTTTTAATAATAACATATTCTTATGAATGTTCCCTTGTTACTCAACTAGGCCACGATTTTTATTACTTAACTTGGTTGGAATGTAATTTTAGCCTCTTTGACAGGAAGACAAACATTTTATAGTGAATGCCTCAGCTCTATCACATTCTCAACTAGCTAGAAGCTCTATTCATTTATTTGTTTCAAAAGGGACTGCTGAATGCTTATTTATTTAACACACATTTTTTAATTTATTTCACACAGCCTACCTTATTTCTTTTTAGTCAATCATCCTCAAGAAAGGTTACTAATGATGCCAACTCATTCAATTGACTTATAATTAAAAATGTATACAACAAATTTCATAAAGTGAACAAAATGAATGTCATATCCTAATTAACATGCATATTTAACCAAAGATACTTAAAACATAAAATTCACAAGTCAATATGCCTTTACAAATTAAATGACTACGTTCAAAGCTAAACTAATTCCATTCAATTATTACCATTGACACATTCACACAATACAGACATATGCAATGCTAGTAAATATTTACTCCATGTCAACCTAATAAGCAAAACCTATACAATTGTAAAATTCATACACAATTAACATATACAAATGCAAATTTCACACACATATGACATCAAAGAATATACAAACATCCTCATACTTAAACTTTTGCTTGTCCTCAAGCAAAAATAAAAATGCAAACTTAAACAAACCAAGCATAAACACATAAGAATAAGTTCATACAACATGCAATAATGATACAATGGCATCAAATTTTATGAAATCAACTTAACCTTAAACACCAATCACTCAAAATGTGCTAATATACTAACTTGTTCCTTTCATGTTTAAGTACTTTTATTTGAATATACGTATCAATCAAAATATTAACACACTATTCATACACCTAAGGCATATGTAAGCATACATTCATTATTATTAATCAACCAAAAAAGTGAACTATCACTGAGTAGCCTTTCATGAAAATTCTTACTATTTTTAAAAGAATAGCAGGTTTTATTTATTGTAACACTATTTTTTATTTTCTTTAACTTTAATCTAATCTTTTGACACGAAGGCAAACACCTTGCCATGAATGTCCCTTGGTTACTCAACTAGGCCACGTTTTCTATTACTTAGCTTGGTTGGAATGTTATTATAGCCTTTTGCTGCGAAGATAAACATTTTTATGCGAATGCCTCCAGTTTCTCAACTATATCACATTCTCAACTGGCAACTAGATCTATTCATAACTTAATATTTGTTTCAAAATGGCCAAAGGAATAATTATTTATTTAACACACATTTTTTATTTATTTCACATAGCCTACTTCATTTCTTTTTACTCAATCATCCTTATAAAAGGTTACTAATGATGCTAACTCATTCAATTGACTTATAATTATGAGTGTATACATCAAGTTTCCTAAAGTGAACAAAATGAATGATATATCCTAATTAACATGCATGTTTAACCAAAGATACTTAAAACATAAAATTTATAAGTCAATATGCCTTTACAAATTGAATGACTATGTTCAAAGCAAAATTAATTCCATTCAATTCTTGCCATTGACACATTCACACAATGCACACATATGTAATGCCACAAAATACTTAGACCATGTTAACTCAATAAAGAAAACTATATAATTGTAAAATTCACACATAATTGATATATACAAATGCAAATTTCACACACACATGATAAGCATAGCATATGCAAACATCCCCACACCTGAATAACACACTGTTCTCAATGTGGAAAACAAAACAATACAAGTAAAGATAAATAAGGAATAATAAATACAAAGTTTGAGTAAGACTACTTATGGTGTTTCGGAGGTGATGATGTTGGTGATGATAGAATGTAGAGACACACTATGCTATAAAATTCTAGCAATTCACTCTCTAAACAAACATAAAAAAATAAAAATAACAAAGCACCAACAAAATAAAATGAAAATAAAAATAAAACTATCATAATTCTTAGGTTGCATCCTAAGTAACGCTTAGTTAACGTCATTAGCTTGACTTACTTTTCATGTTTACGCTCAACCTGAGTCTAAATGAGTGGCTTGCATCCACCCGTTTTGCCTAATTTCAGTTTTCAGACCTGTAAATAAGGTACATATTGCAATATAATAAGGGCATAATTGATAAAATTAAGAAAATTAATTAAGTTCAGTAACATCCTTTTTAGTAATAAACTGTTAATAAAATAGGGAATAATGAAAATCCCTAAATCTTTAGTTGAATTCAACAGTTTTTCTTTTAAGAAGGTGAATCGTCTTCTTTTACAATCACCCTCGTTTCCTCTTCTTCTTCCACTTTATGAATAAAGACTTCTATATCTTCTTCAACCTCTATATTCTTTGTCATCTGTTCTTCTTCTCTTGCTTTAAAGATTCAACTGCATCAATTCTCATGAATGAGCTACCCTCCTTCAGATTTTTTAACCCCTTATTCATATTGAATTTCACTTTTTCATCAACAATTCGAAGGGTAAACTTGTCTTCATGTACATCTAGCAAAGCTCTTCCAATGTTCAAAAATGGTATACCAAGAATTAGTTGACAGTTTCAATCCTCTTCAAAGTCTAGAATAATGAAATCCATAGGAATTATGACCTTGTCCACTTTTATAGGCACATCCTCCACCACTCCAAATGGTTTCTTTATCGATTGATCCACCAATTGAATAAGCATATGCTTTACATCTTCTTGACCTAATTTTCAAAAAATCAACAAAGACATAAGGTTATTATTTACACCTATGTCACATAAACATTTTGTAAATTCTAAATTACCAACTACACAGGGTATAATAAAAATCACTAGATTTGTCAACTGTGAGGGCATGTGGTTGGTAATTAAGGAGTTCCAGTATTCTGTCATGATGACAGATTGATTGTCATCCTAAGTCCACTTGTTTGAAAAGATTTCTTTGAGAAATTCTGCATATTTGGTATGCTCTTCAAAGCTTCCACAAATGGCAAGGTAATTTGCAATTTCTTCATCTTTTTTCCATACTTTGCAAAGTGTATATCTAATTTGTTCTTCTAAAACCTTTGTGGGAATGGAATATTTGGTAGGTATGGAGGAGTAGGAACATAAGGAGGGTCCCTATTCTTAGCTTTATGCTTTTTCTACTTTTCTTGGTCCTCTATAAGGTGGGCATTCAACTTGTTTATCTGTTGGTTATTCTAGATCTTTCTCACTCCTAAGTGCGATAGCCATAAATTACTCATTTGGATTTGCTTCGATATTACTCGAGAGGCTCCCTACACTACTCGTAAATAATGCATTGGCAAGCTGGCTCACTTGAACATCCAGATTATGAATAGAAGATGCATGAGTCTTCATTACTTACTCGAATTTTCCTTCCAAACTCGTGAGCGTATCCATAAGCTTGTCTAATGTTGAATCATATGCACTGGACTTGTCTTGTTGAAATCCTAATAGACCTTGAGTTCCCATTTGAGTCACTACATTATTAGACCAAAAGAATTTTGGGTGGTTATGCCACTTAGTATTATACATAATTGAATAAGAATTATTACTTCCTTGACCATATTATGCACTAATGAAGTTGAATTATTGCATGTTGTTATTTTCCGTTAGGAAGCAATTAGCTATGATATGGCTATCTTGTCCACATAGGTCACATTCATAATGAACTACTTTGAAAGGAGAGAAAGAGACGATTGTCAAGCTATTTAATTGTTTGGTGAGTTCGTCAATCTCAACCTACAATGTTGTCATTGAATCTGCAGCAATCATACCTTTTGGATCTAGGAAGGTTGATTGTTGTCTACTTTGTTTAAAATGGCCAATGACAATTATTTTTCAACATCTCTTCAAACAAATCATATGTAAATTGCATTGGTGGTTGTGCAATTCCTTGATGATAGGCGTTGAACCCTGGCCTCATTAAATCCATAAGGATCCTTTGCTCTCCATTATGATAGGCATTGAACCCTGGCCTCATTAAATCGGTCAAACCATTTAAAAATTTCTTTTAAATTATATTAAACAATCAAAACAATTGAAATTATATTTTTCAACTTGAAAGTTTAGGTGAAAATCTGTTGGAACCCGATCCTTAAGTGGCAATTTAGAGACATGAAATGAAATTGAATGAGTGTTTTGTATATGTATTATGTTATAGATG
>JAOQMQ010000002.1:18876646-18889219 GCA_027563845.1 Erythroxylum subrotundum
GGTTCGTAGTAATAAGAAGACGGGTTCAATTTATAAAGCAAAGGATTGACATATATATACATATATACACACACACATAACATATACATGGAAAATCAAAAAGTTAAAGACGATAATGGAGATGGCGTCTATTACATGACAAGTCCAGCGTGTGTGTCGTTGTCTTTTCTATAAAATGATGGCTTCTAGCTTTTCTCTCATGAGGGCAATTTACCCATTATCTCAAATGACACGGAAACTTTTGTCAATGACTCACTATAGTCCCCACTTGAGCACCCATGTTCATTCCTCCTTGTCGCCAATGATCTTTTCCCTAAGACGCATAATCACTATCCTTCCTCTACAATACCTTTGGACAGTTCTTAAGACATGGTTAACAAATCCAAATCTAGCATGGACATATATGAAACCGTCTACGAAAATAAAAACACCGCACAGAAACATGCATACCAACCTGTCATATTGGCTTGTCTTTCCACATGGTCATTACGTAAAAAATAATTAGATCAAAATGTAAAATCTCGCTTGGTCCTAAAGTTGGATTTCCTATATTCAACTTCTGAATAATCCTAGTAGAAATCTTCTATATAGAAAGTAAAATAAAGACACGACAGAAAAGACAAACTTGAAAAACAGACAATAAGGTGCCTGCCAAAACTACAAACTTTTTTCTATTTACTTTGGTCTTTCAGGTTAAAGATTAGTATCTTTATGGAATAAAGACAGTCAACGATTGCCACCATCAGCTAGATTTTCCTTTTGTTGAAAATTGTCATTATCGATGAGAAAAAGCCACCTAATTTTTCCGACCCACTTGTTCATGTCAATTTAATTTTCGTTTCATTCCCTGTTTGTAGTGGCTTCCACTCGCTGTTGTACTATCATAAAAAGCTTAAAAGCTCGTGAAATTTTAGAATACTAGTGACGCAAGAATCAACCAAATATAATCCTCGAAGAACGTGTACTTTGTAGTTTGTGCCATGAAAAGTTTAAATTGTCTTTATCTTCCACCTGGTCTGTTTTCCCAATTATATGTTCTCCTGAAAATTCATGAATTTTCTTCGTGTAAAAAGGTGTTACGTAATATAAATATGGATGAGAAAGTGGAGTGGTCGAAGTGGAAGTGTGTGTGTGCGTGCATGTTTTTATGTATCTTCCAGTTTCTAACATCTGTGTGCGTATCTAGTCAGGAAGTTTAACCTGAATTCTAACTTTTGTGATGCTGAGAGTACAAGCTTATTATGAATGAACGAGGTTTCTTGGAGGTTTTCGTGATGCGTATCGAAATGTTTGAGTCATCCTCAGGTGTAATATAAATCCCCACTTGCGCCACTAAAAAAATCTAAATTCCATTTGTGTTCGCGATTTGAAGTGGATAACGATTCAGGATGCATGTGTTACTGTGTAGAACTGTAACTGAACGTTCAGCAGCAATGTTAGAATAAGAGAAATCTTTAGTACCAACATAAAAATATATATATATTTTGAGGCTTTTTTAAGCTTCATCTCCAGGGTTGATTAGCATCAGAACATCCGTTTGATGTTGATGTTTTTTTCTGAATACTGCCAATCTTCCAAAAAGATATTAGGAAAATGAAGAGAGCTTGGTTGAAACTTAGATCAATCATCGAACTGGAGTTTCTTTGATGCTCCGTTTAAAGTATACAAGATACAGCATGTTCAGACTGTGAGATATATATATACCTTAGGATAAACAAATATGCTATGTCTGTGGGTAAGTAACGGAATTAAACCTGTTGTTGTGTTAGCACGAAAATAAAATCTGTATCCTCCGGACTCATTTGAGGCAGGTAATCCTTTAAGAACTAAGGAACAGAAAAATCTATATTGTCCTTGTAATTATGTACTAAGAATGGATTTTAGGTGTTGAAGTTTCAGACAGAAGTTGAACTACAGATGTGGTTGTACTCATGAATGGCCAATACGTATTTGTTTATTTATTTTTTGTTCTTATTCTCTCTGCTATAACATCCTTAGGTGATACCACTGAGAGTGGACCTTCAATACGGTACTCAACCTAATTAAGAAATTGAATTATGTGCCTGGAATGTGTATCCAAAATCAAGAAGAGCAGCATTTATGAAGTATCAGTACAACCTATATATTGATAAACTTTACAGAATTCCAGCAGGACCCCTTTTCATAAAGTTAATAATGATTGAAGGACGCAGGCGTTTGAAAGTATTTGCATACCTGCAGACGGTTCTACCAAATGTATGCTACTCTTCCACAGTTGTTCTCCTCAAGGCTGCTTATCTTGTGTGTATACTATGCACTCTCTGGACAGAAGTGTGCTTTCCTAGGCTAAAACATTCGGATTCAGATAAGAAATAGCCAATCACCCTGTTGTCGTCCTTGCATAATTTGAAGTCAAATTTCTAGACTCGAGACTCTAAAAGGATGACGAAAAATGCGATTGTCTACCGCTGAATAGTTCACGCTTCAAGATTATATAAAAGTTTAATCGAATTGGTTATGCTTGTCAACTTATGTCCTCTCGAAGAACCCAAAGAGATTATAATTTATCAAAATCTTTATGCCAACCATGGCAGTCCGTTGGAGTCTTAGAAGTCAAGAAGATTAAGAAGAGTAGTTATGATAGTCAGGGTTAATTTTTTTTTTTCTGTTAAATTCTGTTAATGTTTGTTGACAGCAATGTATAAATACATTTAGAAGAGATCAAATGAGATCATCTCAATTCATTCTTCCCAATTCATCTTCCACAAGTTCATTATTTTCTATAGGCATCGTTAGAAGTAAGAGTGCTATCAAAGCATTTCTTAGAGGATCTCAAGGGTTTGTGGAGCAGTTTTTGGAAGCTTCATTTGAACAAGAATTTGGTGCAACCTCAGAGGAGCTCAGACATCAAAATGGAGGGCGTTCCAAGCATGCAAGCGTCGTTCTTTGATGGAAAATCCTATAAGATTTGGGCTACGAAAATGCTGACGTACCTGGAAGGCTTGGACTTGTGGGAACCAGTTGAGCAAGATTATCAGGTTGAACCTTTGGCAGATAATGCAACCATCAACCAGATGAAGTTCCAAAGGGAAAGACTCACCAGAAAAGCAATGGCTAAATCTTACCTTTATTCTGCTGTAAGTCCTTCTCTATTTACCATAATTATGCATTTAAAATCTACAAAAGAAATATGGGAATACTTGAAAGCTGAGTACGAAGGTGATGAGAGGGTGAAGATCATAAAAGTTATCAACCTGATGAGAGACTTTGATAAACTCCAAATGATAGAAGAAGAAACTGTCAAGGTTTATGCTGGAAAGTTGTAGGATCTTGTGAATAGGATTAGGCTTCTTAGAAGCAGATTTGAAGATGAGAAGATTGCCCAGAAGATGCTAATTTCCCTCCCTGAAAAATTCAAAACAACTATCATATCTTTGGAAAATACCAGAGCTATGGCAGACTCGAAGTTGTCAGAATTGCTGAGTTAACGTTTCCTGCAAGCCTAAGATCAAATGAGAGCACTAAGATTAGGGGAAGCAACTGAAAGTGCCCTCAGGGCAAGTCAGAAAACCAGTGGCGATGGGAACAAGAAGTTCTTGCTTAAAACCTGCGGCATCTTCAGCTCAGTCCCAAAAGGACCCCTACAAGCATTATGGTAAGACAAACCATCCTCATTATAAATGCTGGAGAAGGCCTGATGTTAAGTGCAGGAAATGCAAGAAGCTTGGACACATAGACGAGTTCTGCAGGAGCAAAGAGCAAGAGTAGAACTCTGGTAAAGCCCACATTGCTGCCAAGAAAAAGGAGGATCAGTTGTTTGTGGCTTCCTATCACAACATCAATATTTCTGCAGATAGTTGGCTTGTAGATAGTGGTTGCTCCAATCACATGACAAGCAATCTGAGTATCTTTAAAAGCCTAGATAAGAAGAACATATGTAGAGTGAAAATTGGCAATGGCCACTTGATTTCTGCTAACAGTAGAGGAGCTGTTGTCATTGAGAGTATGAATGGTCTAAGGACACTTGAAGATGTTCTCTATGTTTCAGAACTTGAGCAAAACCTCCTTAATGTATCCCAGTTGATCGAAAAAGGGTATTCAGTCCTTTTTCAAAATGGTATCTACATTATCTCAGCTTCAGATGGTAGAATTCTGTTCAAGATAATGGCTAAGGACAAAAGCTATATACTGAACCTTTTCAAACAGGATCAAGTAGCACTCAATGCAAGTGTTAAAGATGTAAGTCTCTGGCATAAGAGGCTAGGTCATCCTCATTGGAAGGGTATTAAAAAGCTGAGTGAATCAGATCTTGTGTTTAGAGTTCCAATCCTTAAGGAATCTCAGCAGGTGTGCACCACCTGCATACAAGGGAAGAAGGCTAGAGAACCCTTTAAGGACAGTAAATGGAGAGCATCTGAGCTACTTGAATTGATCCATATTGATATGTGCAAACCTCTACCAGTTGAATCCCTGAATGGAAGCAAATTGTTTGTCACTTTCATTGATGACAAGTCAAGGTACTTCTGGATTTATTTCAAGAAGTCCAAGGTTGAGGTACCAGAAATATTCGAGAGTTTCAAGAAAATGTTAGAAAATCAAAGTGCGAAGAGGATCAAGCAACTCAAAAGTGACAATGGATATGAGTTCTGTAATCAGAAATTCAAGAAGATCTGTCAAGACAGTGGCATAGTGCATCAATTGACAGTGCCTTACGCACCTCAACAGAATGGGGTAAGTGAGAGGAAGAATAGAACTATTTTAGAGATGGTCAGATGTTTGTTTAAGGAAAAGTCTCTACCTTAGTTTCTTTGGGCTGAGGCTGCTGCAACAGCTGTGTTTCTTCTCAACAAACTTCCCACTAAAGCCCTAAAGAAGAAGACATCATATGAAGTTTGGCACATGAGAAAACAAAACCTAAAAAATCTAAAAATTTTTGGCTCTCCATATTTATGTGCCCCAATAGAGGAGGAGAGGTGACTAAAGGATACATAATCCTTATTCCCAACAGGAAGGAAGTCAAGGTTAGCAGGGATGTGACTTTCCTAGAAGATGAGGCATGGGATTGATCAAATTTAAAAGAAGACAGTACAGAGATAGGAAGAGTGTTGTTAAGAAGAGTCAATCTGCTTGAAATTCCATTAGAAGAAGAATTTGAAGATGAAGCAGGTCCAGAAATAGGATGAGAGGAAACTCACTCACACGAAAGTGAAGGGGAGTCTATACCAGAAAACCAATCTGATGATGATCTTGAGGACCAGGTAGATCACATTCAGAAAAGAGGTACTAGACTCTTTTCTGACATTTATCAAGCTTGCACTATTACTCTTTGTGAACTAGCAAGCTTCAATAAAGCACAAAAAAGCAAGGAATGACTAGCTACAATGCAGGATGAGATCAACATGATAGAAAAGAACCAGACATGGGAGCTTGTAGTGAAACCAGTTAACTGGAAGGTTATCGGTGTAAAGTGGGTTTACAATACCAAATTAAATCCTGATGGTACTCTCAACAAGTTTCAGGCCAGATTAGTAGTTAAGGGGTATTAACAAGTAAGTGGAGTGGATTACTCTGACATTTTTGCACCTGTAGCAAGGTTGGAGACCATTAGGCTCATTCTGAACCTATCTACCGAAAGAGGTTGGCTTGTGCATCAATTAGATGTCAAGTCAGCTTTTCTCAATGGAGAGCTAAAAGAGGAGATCTATGTAGAGCAGCCCGAGGGTTTTGTAGTAGCAGGAAAGGAGGAGAAGGTGTGCAGATAGAGGAAAGCCTTGTATGGGCTAAAATAAGCTCTAAGAGCTTGGTATGATAAGCTAGATACTTATTTGCAGCAGATTGGCTTCATCAGCAGTGAGAGTGAACTCACTCTCTATGTGAGAAAGTAGGAGGACAGACTCATTTACATGTTTGTATATGTTTATGATTTGTTGTTGACAGGGAACAATGCTAAGGAGGTTGAACGTGTTAAGCTCAAATTGAAGGGTTTGTTTGACATGACAAATTTGGGCTTAATGACATACTTCTTAGGAATGGAAATCTGTCAAGATCAGAAAGATATTTTTATTTGTCAAAGGAAGTACATCAGAGAGGTGCTTAAAAAATTTCACATGTTGGAGTGTAAACCAGCAAGTTCACCTATGAAATGTAAAGAAAAATTGCAGAAGACAGATGGAAGTAATGCTACAGATGAGGGTAGATTCAGAAGTTTCATTGGTAGTTTAATGTACATAACCTTTATAACACCAGATATCCAATTTTCAGTAAGCATGCTCTCAAGGTTCATGACTGCACCAACTGAACTCCATATGACAACAGCTAAGAGAGTCCTAAGATATCTCAACGGAGCATACAATTTTAGTCTCAAGTATGGCAAAATAGGATGCTTGAAGTTGAGAGGTTATTCAAATAGTGATTAGGGAGGATCTTTTGATGACATGAAGAGCACCTCTGGTTATTGTTTCGGGTTGGGATCAGGGTGTTTCTCATGAGGATCGAAGAAGCAAAGTGTGGTAGCTCAATCTATAGCTGAAGCAGAGCTTATTGCAACTACTGCTACTGTGAATCAATCTATTTGGCTCAGGAAAATGATGGAAGAGCTGTATATTTCACTAGAGAAGAGTACAAAAGTTTTGATAGATAATAAAGCTGCATTGGTGATTTCACAACATCCAGTATTTCATGGGAGAACAAAACACTTCAAGTTGAAGTGTTGTTTTCTGCGAGATGTACAGCAAAGAGAAGAAGTTCAACTAGTGTACTGCAAAATAGAAAAACAAGTTACAGACCTATTCACTAAAGTATTACAATGAAGGAGGTTTGAGTATCTGCAAAGCAAGGTTGGACTGTCTCAAGACTCCTAAGACAGGAGGAGTATGTTGGAGTCTTAGAAGTCAAGAAGATTAAGAAGAGTAGTTATGACAGTTAGAGTTACTTTTTTTAATTAAATTTTGTTAATGTTTGTTGACAGTAATGTATAAATACATTTAGAAGAGATCAAATGAGATCGTCTCAATTCATTCTTCTCAGTTCATCTTCTACAAGTTCATTATTTTCTATAGACATTGTTAGAAATAAGACAGTCCCATTCCTGGTAATTGGAAAGCAAATTTAGCTCTCAGCTGAGTTAGCAAGTTATACCTCAACATTTACTTAGATACATTTATTTTTCATGCTCGAAAAAAGTGTTTCCAGAATTTCTCAAAATTCTGTGCTTGGTGGTTGATTCTAGCTTAAATTGCTTCCTGTGTTGGTCGAGTGGACTATGCAATATGGTTGAGATAATTAACCAGCAATTTTCCGAACAATGTAATCCCCAGTAACCATATAGGTAATGAACTAAAACATAAATCAGAGAAAAAGTAATATGATGTATTTGTTTCAGCTGAAAAATAAAAGACGATTGACAGTATATGAGTCAGCAAGGTGTGCTCTCTTATTCAGGCTGATTCTATAAAATGTTCGAAACTAGTCGTTTCTGGAATGGTGATGTGGATCAGGCCCTCCGGGGCTCACCCTATCAGGGCACTGGTAACCTGTTTCACTTAATTTCTTGGAAACCTGGTTCAAGTTCTCTAACAATTGGCTTACGTCCCTCCTCTTTGTCCCTAAATTGAGAAGGCGACTCTCGGTCCTTGCAAGTAAAAGTGAGAAAACAAACATGCACATCAAACATTTGAAAGTATCCATACGACTTTTATAACAACTTGTGCTTTGAACCTTGAGTTATGTTTGCATCTCTATTTATACACTCATATTCTAACTTTTCATTTTTGCAAGCATGCCTAAAGAACTAGTGGATGGGGTGTAAAACAATCATCAGAATTTTGATTTTATGACACCCTAATACCCCCTGGGAGGATATGTGGATGCCACACAAGACAGTACAAACAAACCAAAATATTTTGCAGAAGCATAGCATTCAAAATCTTCCATCGGAAGCAATTTCAGAACATACATAAAATCACATGGACTGAATAAAAATTTGTACCAAAAACCAAAACCAGCCTGAAAATAGCCATTACAGAAACTTACAACAATTCAGAGTCATACATTTTAAATACAAGCCAAAATAAACTCAAAATACATTTTTATCAAAACAAGACTCGGACTCCATTGGCCATTGCGGTTGACTCGTCCCAGTCCTTAAGTCCTTCTCTCTTAACCTACATGGGGCAAATCCACCATGCTAGGCATATAACTTAGTGAGTAATAACTAAACTAAGTCTGACCACAACAGTTATTGAATCATGTTATACAAAAGCATCTCAACATACTGAAATTCAGGACAGAATAAGATTTATTAATGAAAACACTTCGCATGCTAAAGTCAGATATCTCAATAGCAGAACAAAACATATAGAAATATAGAACAGATTTTTAGAATATGGTGTTAACCCATCAGATCAAAATATGATTTGTTTCAAATCAAAACTTATCAGAGATCAAAACACAATGAGTTATACTGTAAATCCATGAACAAAAGTGGGTAATGGGACTTATATAGAAGATATCATGATTGGCATTACTAAACAGAAGAGACCAAAGTCTCGACACCGAAGTGTCCAGAAGAGACCAAAGTCTCGACACCGAAGTATCCATAAGATACCGAAGTCCCGACACTGAAGTGCCATAGAAGCAGCTGCAGACCCTTCTAGGCATGCCTATTTTCCCACAACTGGGACTTAGCAGAATCAAAACAGAAATGTCTGAAATTCAATTCACATATCAATCAGACAGCTTTGCAAACCATTCAATGGATCAAGCTCAGTAGAAAACAAAACAATCAAAGCAAAACTATCAAAATTGACCATCTAAATTACTTACAAAAGCTCCCTGTTGCTTTATTGTTTCGAAGTTCCGACAATATCTGGAATCGGTCGCTCTAAGGGTTCCTCTAAAACATTTAGTACAAACATGTATCACTATTGTGCACAATTATGAATTCATTTATGCACATTCATGTATACTGAATATGTATGATGCATGTTCATGACAAAAATCTGAGTTTCTTATCCTTAATCTTGTCACATTATCAATCATGTGAAACCATACTTAATTTCTCAATCCAGATTTATTTCACAATCAACTTTCTGTCCACTTTGCTCAATTATTCTCATCAGGAAGGTGAGGTAATTAAGTAATAGTTCCTTCTAGAAAGTTTTTCCTCTTTGTCTTAGGTTTCCAATGATACCAAGTTCATCCAATTTGGTTTAGTATACCGAAAGTTAAACTCAAAAGATTTTAGACTGTTCTTAAGCTTCAATAGAATTCTTATCTCAACTTCCAATCAGATTATGAAATTCTTAGAGGCAGAATTAGAATTTAATCTCTTCAGAAAATTTGTATCCTTATGTCTCTAGTTTAATAATAATTAACAATCATATCATTATAAGGTCCACAGATCAAGATATAGTCCAATTACCGAAGTATGTTCAGAAAAAATCATCCCAGTTATCATACTTCAGCACAGTTACATTTTGATCTTAAATTCATCAAATAATCCACTTCAGAAGGTCCTAATTTTTGGTGGAGATGAAGATCAATGTCTTATGAGTCCATTGGTTCAAGAATCAAGTCATTTAGAGGTCGGATGAAGGAGATATAGCCAAAAGAGTGAAGGATGTTGCATCAGCCCTCAATCTTCAAAGTCGCGATCGTCTGAAGACGTTAGCGAGGTGGATGTGGCGATCGTCTGAAGACGATAGCGGGCTGCAATCGTCTGAACTCGCGATCATCTGCAGGGTCGTGATCATCTGCGATCTTCTGAAGACGATAGGGGGATGGATTTGGCGATCGTCTGAAGATGATAGCAGGGTTGTTTGCGATCGCCTGGAGACGATAACGGGGTTGGTCTGAACACTAGCGGGGTTCGTCTGTACAATCTTTCTCATCTCAGACCATCATTTTACAACCATTTTCTAATAAATTCCATCTCTACACAAATTAGATTCAAGTTTACACTTCAAAAGTCACAAATCCAAAACTCCAACTATTCTTCCTCTTCTACTGTGATTCACATTTTCCTGCATGTTTTCAATTTCACAAAATCTCACTTAATACGTCCATAACATCCCGACGCTATCCTTCTCACCCACCTCATTTTCAACTTTGGTCTACTTCACTAAGTTTCTCTTTAAGCTACATGCAATCTTCACTGCACAATATTTTCAACTCATCTTTTATCACTGTTACCGTATTAGTTTCACACATAACTCATACATGTGATCATTTCCAGCACATAAAACATCATACAACTCATGCATGTATTTATTTCCAATACTAACACATCATCATAATCACTCATAGAACTCAGAAAGTTTAACTTTACTAACCTTGTTTTTCAAAAAGTCACCAGGGTTTCAGTGATGGTTGAAAGAGCAAGATTAGGGACAGAAGCAAACTACTAGCTGGACCAACTTACTTGAGTTGCCAAGTTCAATATTGATATAAGGATCCAAACTAGTGTTTCGGTGATAAAGGTTCAGTGATTTTCAAAGAACATCAACATAACCCGAAGAACAACAAGGCTTCTGTGGTTTTCCTTTCTAACACAAGTACTCATACGTGTTGTTACCACATGTGTGTTGTTACCATGTATATGGTTACTAAATTGACACATGGTTCATTGCATGTGTGCCACTTGTCATGCATGTAGGACTGCCACCTTGCATAATGCCATTTGTTTATTTATTTCTAATATAAAATAATCCAAAATTTCTAGAAAATTCCTAAAATTTCCAAAAATTTCGAAATAATTCCAATAGTCCCCGAATGAGCTTTCCGCAATTTAATCACCTTTATCAATCTATTTTACCCGAAAATTTCATGAATGCATATACAATAATTTGTATGTGTCGATATACAGTGCACTGAAATTCTTCAACATTCTAACCCCTAACATGGGGTGTTACAGATTTGTCATATTTACAAAGACGAGTCATTTTTCTCGTTAATGCTACTGCCTCTTAGGTACATATAGGAATACATTTATGTATTCAGTTTATATCAGCCGTCTAATATTCATGTATGAGGTGTCCATTATAAGCTTACTTTCTCTTGAAAGCATACTGTCTACTGAGGTCTATCACATAAGGACAATAAAAGCATTTGCCTTGTTGTTTGTCCTAGTAAGCTGAACCAATTGCATTATCGATGGCCAGTCACTCCTCATTTTTCCCTCTTACCACTATTTATCTTGATTAATCCATATCATGTTGACAGATAAATTGATGTATACCATTTCTATTCCATGAAGATATTGCACCATGCAATGACAGTCAATATCACTAACCCAAAAGAACTAAGGGCATATTTGGTTCAATGGAATAAGTATTATATTCCTAATGTATTCCTCAAAATTACCTACTCTTATGTTTGGTTAGAAAAAGAAATTTAGAATAGCTATTCCCGGGTTTAACTTAGGGAATAGCTAAAGATGACATAACCTTGTCTTTACCTATTCTGAGTATGTCGGAATAAAGATTACCACGTTGAGGACCGAAATATCCTTGTCTCTTTCGCTCTCGTCTTCACGCTGTCGTCTCCCTTGCTCTTGTCTTCTTCACTCTCGTCTCTCTCTGTCTTCACAGTCTGGTCTTTTCTCTAACATTTCCCTGCCAATTGTACGAATTAGCCACCATGCACGAGGGTGACTAATTAAGTCACCCCTATGACTCTAGTCATGACTAGCATTTATGTAGTGACTTACCAAGTCACCGTGTATGAGTAACATTTAAAAGTTAGTCACACCACCTTATTAAGGTGGTGACTTATCACCACCATGAGGTGGTGAAGAAGAAGAAAATTAATAAGAATCATAATAAAAATAAAATTAATAATAAGAAGAGAAAAATTAATAATATTAAAGATTTTAATAATTAGTAATAATAAATAAAATTAATATTAATAAAAATAATAGTAAGTGATGTACGTGGGTTGTATAAGAATTCAAGGCTTCTTGGTGTTTTGTGAACGGTAACTTGGACCAAAAACTCCAAGTTGATTGGTCATACCATCAAGCTACAGTGTGAAGCATCTCCAACGTGCTCAGCCACGGACGCCACATACACCTTGCATTTAACCCATTCTTCGTAGTTATTGCGGGTTGAATAAAACTTCGCAAGGTTCCAACGACGTTCCTTGTTAATATCAAATAACCTTGTCGTGCCAAAGTATGCGATTTTTGGGTTCATCTCTTCATCTACGTTAACGTAAAAAAAGAACTTGATGGTTCTGTTATGATGGAATTGAAGTTGAATGACAACAACGTCCACATGCTTGCCAGTAATGCTGCACGTTCCCTTGATTCCTCACAGTAGAGTTCTTAACGCGTGAATGGCAGACGATGAGGGTGATGCAGAATACGCACAGCTACAAGAGAGTATACGACGATGAGGATGCAGATTTTAAATTTCAGATGTTAAACATCTTTCAGATTCTTAATCAATCGCTATAGGGTTTATTCGGTTTAATCTGAAGCACTTTTCAGACATTAGTCGCAAACCTTTTGCAATTCAATTTCTGGTTCTGCCAGATTCTGACTAAACTGTACGTTGCCGTTTGGATCCATGAATCGACTGTTCTCTGTAGTAGTTT
>JAOQMQ010000002.1:19029602-19040156 GCA_027563845.1 Erythroxylum subrotundum
TCAATATCAGCACGTTTCCTCTCCTTTTTTACTTCAGAAATGCACACATTATCAGCAGCTACCATTTTCAAATCTTGACAAGTTTCAGTTTCAGCTACGAACACATTCTCTTCGGTTATGGCTTGGTTTCATTGGTTTTTGGTTTGTGAGGGTTCTAGTTGAATGCTTGACATGTTTGATGAGTGGTTTTGTGGATTTGAAGATGTTTGTGGCTGTGAATATAATGTTGAATCTGTCATCAGGTTTGTGGTTTGAAAGTGCTGGTTTGATGGATTTGGCAAGGCTGTTTGAAGAATCTGGTGAGTTTGAGGTATTGAGCTGGACTGAGACATGTTTGGTTGAGTCATTTGAGGGTAATAGGCATAAAGTTAAGGAATTGAAGAAGATTGAGGCAATTGAGGTTGAAACACATGCTGTTGAGGAATTTGAAATGGAGATAGTTGGGTTGGTTGATGAATTTCTGATTTTCCAGCAAGGTGAGCTTGATGTATTTGAGATTCAGAGGGAAGTTGGTAAGGTTGTGGTTGAGATGACATCATATTTGGTGAGGCATTGGTTCTTTGAAGAGGATGTATTGGGGGTGGCTTACCAAAGAGTGAACTTTGTGGATTTTGATGTTCCTTTATCCACTTCTCATAGCAAACCCTTTTTGTATGTCCCCTTTTCCTACAAAAAATACACTCAACATTATCATTCCAAAAACAATCCTCAGCTGCATGATTGTTCCTCCCACAAAATCTGCAATTAGCAAACAAACTCCCTCTAGGCTGCCTTGTTCCTCCTTGCATTCGGATATCTTTATGGCTAGGATATTGGTTTGGATTTTGGATGTTTTGGTAGGGCATTGGTGAGACATATTGTGTTTGAGGATATGGCTGGTTCGGATAAGGGTTGTTTTAAGTGTAGGTATGAGTTTGATGAGGAATGTGATGGTTGTGAAGCTGATTTGGTGGATAGTTTTGTGCTGGAACTGGTTTGGAATCAAAACAACTCTGGTTTTGGGTGTAGCTAGGAGGATTTTCAGGTGTCCTAAACCTTTCAGCTTTTAGGGCAAACACTTCTCATTCTCTTCTATTCCCATGTCTCTCCTCATGCATCTCCAAAACGTTGAAAACTTGCTCCAAAGTGACTGATTCAGGGTCGTTGGTGAATTGTCATTCTACGGGTGCTACACTTGCTTCAAATCTTAATGGCATTCTACTTAGGAACTTGTCCACCAACCTTTCAGTGCTTGTACTCTCCCCAAACTCCTTTAGTTGCTGCACCAAACTTAGAAATCAACCCTTTGCTGTAGCTACATTTTCCTCATCCTTCATGGCAAAGTTTTCAAAGTTCCTCAAAACCGCTTATTTCTTCAGCCTTAAAGTTTAGGCTGATCCAACATATTCTACCTTGAGAGTATCTCATAGTTCTTTGGCACTCCTACAACCTGCATTTCTCAGCAAAATGGACTCACTTACCACCGACCTCAAGAACACCAAGGCTCGGAAATCTTTGTCCCTTTCTTAGTTCAGCCGTGTTTGATCTACTTAAGTCATTGCTCCATGCTCCTCTGCTACTCCTTTAGTGACTACACTCCAACACTCACTGATCCTTAAGTAATCTTCTACTCGAATGGCCCAAGCTTTATAGTTGTCTCTTGTCAACACCGGAATATTTGCCTGCACATTTTGTAAGTTCATCATTGTTGGATTCATACCTGCCATTGTTCGGTTTGGTCCAGGCTAGGTGAACCGTGATGCTCTGATACCACTCTTGAAAGGTGCCCCCTTGAAGGTTGAAAAAGGCTCCTTCAGCTATCGACCTGTCGAGCCTGAATGTTGGTTGAGGCAAATCGTCAAACACTTTGGGTACTGTTCACGTCTGCTTCAATACAAGAGGGAATGTTGCTGCACTGCACTTCTTGAACTCCTCCTCTATTCTTGACTTTGTAATCTACTGAATGTATAATGTATGAGAAATGGAAATCTGACTCCTCACAAGTATCTGTGTATGTATGAAACGATTGACAAAATGAGATATTATACGAAATTTGCTTCGGAATTTTGGAAAACAAAACATCAACTAATGCTACTTTTCAATTCTCTACTTCTCTATTCGACTACTCACACACTACTGGAAATCAAAGTAAAAAAAACACAGCAAGGAAATTGAAACTTGAAATGTAATGTTGTATTGAGAATTTTCTTGGTTTTTTCTCATACATCCATTCATCTTTAAAAGTGAAAAAGGTGGAGCTTTATATCAGCTCTTACATGTTCTGCTACATTTGATTCTAAACTGAAGAATGATCTATTAGCCTATGTGATCTGAATGAATAATAACTGGTGAAACTGCAAGCCTAAGGTAGTGCAACATGATAGAGTGAGATTTGAGGAAAACACTTGACCCACAAACACTTGAGTGTAAGAGTGAAATCCGTGAGAAGAATTCACTTTGATTTCATTTTTGCTTTTGAACAAAGATGTCATATTTTGACTTTGTTTATTTGCATTAGTGAAAAGTGATTATGATATGTGTTGCAATTTGTCTCTTTGGCTCAAGTTAATGGATTGTGTTTACTTAATCTTATGAAGGATGAATTGATTGAGTGCAGTGGTTTGACATGTTTGCTCGAGGGTGAGCAAAGGTTCGGTGTGGGGGAATTTATTAGGTCATTTAAATTGCACTTATTTTATACTTAATCATTGTTAATGTGGTGAGATTATTATCCGAAATTAATGGAATTATCTTATAATTGTTTACAAATGATTTTCAACACCTTAGGGACGAAATAGGATCAAAAAGATGCAAAAGAAGGAAGGAAATCCGAAATTCCTAAATTGACAGAAATTCAGTGACTAAGCGTGGGCACGCCTAAGGATGGAATAATTCTGCAGATAAAATTTCAGAATTCAATTTCAAACAAAACACAATCTTTAAATATTATCTTGCCATCTTTCAAGGGAGTTACCTACCGAAATTAAAAGAGTGCCTTATCTGGACAAAATCAATAGAAGATAACGAAGATATTAGCATAAAGAAGGAGATTTGGATGATTGCCGCATATATATATACATATTAGGTTTTAGAAGAGGGGATCGTAGGTTTTAGGGGCTGCACTTTTCTGTTTCTTGTTCTTTATGTTTCTGCACAATTTCAAGTAGTGTTTTCATATTTTTCATCAAAGACCAGGGATGGAGACTTATTACCTTATAATTTCTTTTGTTTTCAATTTGATTATGAGTAGCTAAATCTTTTGTCTTGGTTGAGGAGATCCATGTTGCATGTTATTACGGTGAAATGTTTCGAATACTTTTTATGTTGTTAATAAACATTGGATATCTTCAGATTTATTCTTTCTAATTGAATTCGTTGGTTTCTAGGTGCGCAACTAGAGATTAATTGGTTCAATCGCTAAATTACCGGAATATGACGTTCAGTTTCGATAATCACAAGTAGCAATTAGGATTAACTTCTCTACGTTAGAATCGGAAATTCTAAGAAGATATTCGCTTGATTGATTGCATGTCGTACATGTATTTCGCTTGCTTATTGGTTCTTGATTCTTAATGCTATTATTCAATTATACCTATGATCGTATCTAGGTTATTGTTTAATAAGAATGCTAGGATACATGTTTCTAGTCATTACACTTAAGAGAAAACTCTCTCAATGAATGTTTATTAATGATTGCAATTTTATATCGAGGATCCATAATAGCATGATAATATCGGTGACCCGAAACCAATGTTTGTCTCTTAATTTTTCATATTCAATTATTTCTTTTTATTTATGATTTTTCTTATATTTTCGTGAATCAAAACCACCCCCCTGTCTAACCTCTACCGTTAAAAATTCCTCGTGGGAACGATATTCACTTATCACTACTACATTAATTTGTATTAATGTGAGTGATTTCTTTTGAATTTGGTTGCAAACGACAACATCACTAATTTTTTTAATAAAATTAATAGGTATTACATATTAAATGCTATTATATTTTTAACATAACTAATAATATACAAATAAATCAATATATTTGACATATATAGCTCATATTATTGTTAATTATTAGTCTTCCTCTTGTGACATGGTTATTCACGTGTTTAAAAACTGGTCAAATCAGTCGGAATTAATGGCACGGCATAAAAAGAATGAGTAATTCTGGACTTCTCACAATATATATGATTATAGTTAAATTAATGAAATCGGATAGAAGATTGGTATCTTTCACCCGCATATATATGTATATCTATCACATAATGGTTTATTTAAATATTTAGAATTACTAACTATAATTTTAATATTTTAGATACTTAATGTGATATATTTCAAAATTATTAAAAATTGAATTGTTATATTTTTAATTGTAATAAAATTTTGATTATTTTATATTTAGGGTACATAAATTTTTAAATGATTAATATTAAGAGTATTTTGATATATTTACATAAGTTCAATATTATGTATATTTAATATACCCGTGATTTTAAAATGATTAAAGTTTTAGCAATTAACTATCTTGTATATTTGTGAATTAATTTAATATTATAATTAAAAATTTATGATCTAAAAATTAATATTAATTAATTTAATACAATTATAAAATTGAAATTATTTTTGAAAGAATTATCATATGTTGAATTTTGATCAATCTAATTCTCCTTTATTTATATATAGCCTTTTTGTTAAAATCTAATTTCAACCTGAAGTCAGTTCGTGTTTAGGCGGCTTTGCTCAAGCCTCAGACTAATCAAGCTTTAAGCTGCGCGAAGCCAAATTAGGGTTAGGTAACTTGGATTAAACTTAGGTCCCATTAGGCTTTAATTATATCTAATTGAGTCAAATCACGCCTAACTGGGTTAGCTAATCTCAAAAGTTTAACCCCTTTTTAAAAATTATTAAATAGTCCAAAACTCATTTAGACTAGATCAAGACCAATAGTCTTAACTCTTTTACAAAATTATTAAGTGTTCCACAACTCAGTTGGAGTAACTCAACTCAAGCACATAACCACAACTCTTTCAAAATTATGTGGTGGATACTAAAATCTAAATACTCTATTTATAAAGTAACTTTCTTCCTCTTGTTTTATCCACTTTCCAATTCTCATATTGAAAGTAAAAAATCAAGAAAAAAATAACTCTAAATAGAACATCTGATAAAAATTCAGGTTGCAACTTGGTCTGAATGCACTTTATTATTAAAAAAAAAACTTCATTCAGATCAAAATATAAAGCCCATATGAATTTTTTTAAATGAAAGACTAAATCTATCTTAAAATCCGATCAATTTGGGCCGAGTCCAAAGAGTAATAGTCAACCCTATTGTCTATAGACATTGGTTGACATTTATCCTTCACATGTAATCAACTTGGTTTCAATTGAACAAAAAAAAAAAAAACCTTGGTTTCAATTGTATTAATAATATTAATAAAATTATTCCAGCAACTTCAATTGGTTAGCTACAAAGACCATTCTGCATTGATAACACAAAATGTGCTCACAACAATACAGATTCAAAGCAGAAAAACAGGTTGTGGAACTATAAATAAACTTGTGCACCAAAAAATGTGGAACAGAAAAGATATACAGCTTCCACGAAATAGATACACAAGATTTCATTGCCTTAGTTAAATGTGTGGACTGAATAAACATGACGCAGAAACATGATGCTACGGCAAAACCTCTTCTGTTGCACCAGTAAGACTTACTGTTGCTTCATTTGGTCAATTATCAAGACCCAACATGTTTTGAGACTTACTGTTGCTTCATTTGGTCAATTATCAAGACCCAACATGTTTTGCTTTATCCACAATCTAAGCCATACAGGCATAAATATCTGGTGGACTGACTCGCTCACCGTGAATTATGTACTAAGAATTCTCTTTGAATCAGGCAACAGGTTGGGAGGATTACAACAATGGATAAGACCAATTTCCATCTTCCTCCTTCCCCAGGGCAATGACCACCTAAGACTTTGTTGCCAGGATGGCTGCTGCTGTGAATACTGCTTCCTTTCCAAAAGGCAGAATCTGAGTCTTCCTGCAACATGATCCAGTCATAAACTTAGCGGCTTAAGAAAAGTAGAAACCAAAAGGTAACACCAGAGTTCCAATTGACTATCTAAATGTTGGTAATGGTGTCCACAGGTGGTAGCAATCCTTATAACAAAAAGTTGCACTCTGTAATTGAAGAGAGTGATTCTTGGAAACTTTGAAACTGTACCAAGAAGTCACCTAAGCAAGTGGCAAAAAGCAATAAAACTATCTTACTCATCTGTTTTCGCCAAACTGGTGAAGGCAGAGATAACATTCTCGCATATTTCCACAAGAGAGCTGCCTTTCACATCTTTTGAGGAATTCAAGATTCTTTCAGCATCTCCTTGAGACAATGATAAGAGAGCCTGACAAAATGCTAAAAGGCTTCAATTAATTGATATAGCTATAAATGATACTGGACAGCGCCCAAAAACAAATCTATGTGAAACTGATTGATGATACTGGCTTTCTTGAACTGCTAGATGCTACAGCATTGTCTGTAATCTCTACATCAGAAAAACTTTCTCCAAGCAATCAATTCTGGATTTGGCAAACGATAATGCTCCTACAGTGTACCAATCATGATCCACAATTTCCACGGGGATAGTAGCAAAGTTTCTGAACATATTTTTCCTATCATACTCATAACTAAAAATGTTTAAATGCCCACAAAAGAATACTGTTTACTCACAAATTACGTTGCTTCAATTTTCTAGCACACTGGCTCTCCAGTTGGAAAAAAATATTGTTGATCAAAAAGGTTGTACAAAGAGGTAGGATGTAACCAAACTATCAATAAATTAGGAACTTATGTGGACCATCCAAGTTCTTTATCCTTCAATTTCAAGAATCCATTCAAATAATCACATTACAATCTTCTATAAGCAAAATTAACATCTTATGGCCTCAATTATACATCTCATAACATGAAAGTAGAAAGTGAAAAGACACAATATCCTTTATCCTCTAAACATGTAAAGTATTCTCATCCCCTGAATTTAGAGAATATCATCATTTATTACTGAGAGGGAAATGAAAAAGTATTACCTGAAACCCATGTGCTAGAAGCAACTGAACTACATCTTTACTGATTTTTTTAATTATGTTTTTTGTGCCAGTTGTGTTTGAAAAGCATCTTAAGACTCCAATGAAAGTTGCATCCTCCGTAGAACTATTCGACCTCCGAGTTCGAACTGAAGGCTACAGATATGTATTTCATTTGTGAACTAAACAACAATGATAAGCTTCTATGATTACCTACAAGTTTAACTGAAATGGAAACTAACAATATGAAATAATAATCAATTAGTTGATTTACCTTAGCATTGTACTTTGAGAAATACTGCTGTATAATTTCAAGCTTCCACTTGGGGTGATGAAATTTCTGCAAAATATGTCCTCAATAAGCAAATAATATTCTGCAAACTTTATTTAGACCTAAACCAGAAAAAAGAGAATAAAATGTATTTGGAATGAAAAGTAAATTCTTGATATAGCAACATTAGTAGAATGAGAAAACACTTTTGAAATTTGTTTCTTTAAAAACCATCGCATTTGTAGTAAGCTGCATACTTGAAAGAAAGGAGACAACATATCTCTGTTGTAAGTTAGCTCATCCAGAATTATCTCCAGCAAGGGGGTTCTGAACCAAATCACAGTATTGTGCTCAACAAAGTAGCCCATGTACAAAAATAAATATCTGTTATATTAAAAAGGAAACAAGGAATGAAAACTAATCACCTCACACCATCAGCTCTAGTAATACCACCTTCAAAATCAGCTTTCTTCCTCAACGTATCAAGTTCCATAATCTGGAAAGTCTATAACATGAGTTTAAAGACAATTTCCATCATCTTTACATATATAAGGGGACTTACAATTATCAGAAGTTTCTGTAAGGCAGCACCAATATTATTTACTGCTTCTAGTGATACTATTGCCACAGCAGTATTTTCACTTGTGGTTGGCTTTGCAGTAGAACTATCAGAAGATATAAGGCCAGCACTAGATTGAGTACAATCTTGACAAAGTCCACATATGATGAAGAAGCAATCCTTCATTAAACTTCTATAGTTTATTCTTCTAGAACTCTGAGACAGCAGAAACAGATTGAAATGAAATGAAAACTAATTGTCTCCATGGAACTATACAACTGTAGCTAGAAATCATAGTGCCTTGACTGTCACCGGTCAAAGTGGGGTGAGAGCTAAAGCCATTAATTTTTTTTTTAACAAGATAAAGAATTACTGTAATGCTTATAACACAAAATAAAATAACAGTTAATCAGTAAAAAATCACAACAGAAGAGGTACATATTTAAAGAACTGACAAGGCTAGGCTTTGAGTTGAGTGCATACCAGAAGCATGCTGATCAAGGAATCCCTTACTAAGGTCCAGTTCATGGTTTCTGGAAAACAGCAAACCTTATCAAACCTTCAGAAAGATGGAAGATGTAAAGAACAAGTGGTGCAAGCCTACCATCATACACTTTTTTACGTGCCACAAAATCGTCTTCAAGAACCCTGACAAGATATTGAAACAGTAGTATGTTCCCCAAAGTCTGAAACAGAATCATGTAAGAATGGTACTTGATAAATGACTAGGTGGTAACATTTCAAGCTTTATACAACTTCTAATGACAATGCTCACGTAGATTGCTACAGGGACATGAGAGACGATTTGCGCAATAACTAAATCTGAATGCTCTAAGGAAATCAAACAAAAGATGAGAAAAGAGAGAGAAGAGGAAATGAACCTTGGTTTCTAAAGCTTGAAGGTTGGTGTCATTAAACACCTCATAAAGCTCTTCTATTAATGTCTGGAAAGCCTAAAAATGTAAAGAGAAGAACTGTAAAAATTGAAGCATATTAGCAACAACAGCTAACTCAATTGCAGGCAAAAGAGTGTGCTCAAAACACAGAAATTATTCATTGTCTGCCTTGTCCTTAGTGAAGAAACAATGCTTAGTGATCAGTCCTCCCCTGCCTTGTTCTTAATGAAGAATCACTGCTAAGTGATCATACTTTCAGTGACGTCTCAATTACCAAAGAGCAATTACAAATCACGAGGGAGGTGGATATTAAACAAACCACCCTGTGTCTTAAACTTGACAGATACGGAAAATAATAGGAAACCTCACAACTGATGGTCCAAAGCTCATATAAAAGGTAGCAAATACAAGCTCCACACACCGATGAGTTAAGTGGGCTGCTGGAGGTTTTCCCAGCAGCTTGTCTCACGCTCCAAGCCACATCAGAACTGAAAACAAATGGAGACCATGCCTAACATAAAATACAACGAAAATTAAAAACAAATAATGTAACTTGGACACAAAAAATCAACGGTGAGATAAGAAAAAGGATGAATTACGTCTTCATCCACAACCAGTTCAGGAGACTCTGATCCATCTTTATCCAGAACATGCACTCTTGGAAAACGCTTTCATGAAAATGATCACATAAACTTCAGAAAACAGAGGAAATTGGGATCACACAAAAATTTAAGCTGGAACGGAGATGACAGAAAAAGTACCTTATGCAGGTCGCACAGAAGGCGAAAACTTTCTAGAATCAACTCGAGAGACGAACCCATTCTCATGATTCCAAACACCGGCTCGTAAATTTTGCTTCACAAAAAGAAAATGTGAAAAAAAAAAGAGAGAATGAATGACAAGGAAGAGAAATTCTGAAACCCTAACAAAAATCAAGATCGAAACGGATTACTTACTTAGTTGGATGAGTTTGGTAATCTCTGACGAGGAAAGCACCTCGAACGGCTCGGAGAAAAGCGATCTCTGCGTGTCAATAAAAGAAGAAATTAACGAAAACGAAAGAAAGAGAAGATTTCTAAGGAACCAAACAATGAATAGAAAAGTACGGTCATTGGTTTGGTGTTGAGTGGGATTGGAAGCAGTAGTAGAGGCGTCGAGGATTGCCAAAACGTTCTCTTCCCTCACTCTACTCATTCTTTCTCCTCTCCAATACTTTTGCTTCACACAAAAATTCT
The DNA here is from genome assembly GCA_027563845.1 of Erythroxylum subrotundum. Taxonomy (NCBI): domain Eukaryota; kingdom Viridiplantae; phylum Streptophyta; class Magnoliopsida; order Malpighiales; family Erythroxylaceae; genus Erythroxylum; species Erythroxylum subrotundum. Next base: position 19,039,630 of record JAOQMQ010000002.1, read on the forward strand.
ACTTTTTGAGTGAAAGCTTCTCTGTTTAGAGAATAGAATGGCTATCACCATCCCGCCAAGACGACACGGATCAAAAAATCAAATCAATTTTCGATTGCAGAACTTGAACCCGGCCCGGGTCTGTATGGGGAGAGCTGAGTATGCTAACCAACTAGAAAGTGAAATCTTTTCATTCTTATGGAAAATTTAACTAAAATTTCTACGAAATATAAATTTTTATATTGCTACGAAAAATAAAACATTAAATTTAGTAATATATTAATTAACTATTTAATACATTAATCATTAATAAGAATTATGAATTATGAATTACGAATATTTTAATTTTTAATTTTTAATTTTTAATTTAATTCACTAAAATTAATTACTAATAAAGTATGAATAATTTTATTTATTTTAATTTATGTAACTAAATTAAATTAATTATTATTATAAATATAATAAAATTTAAAATATCCTCAAAATATCTAAATTTTAAATAAAATTTGATTTAATAATTTAAATATTAATTTTTAAATTATTTATTT
>JAOQMQ010000002.1:19080241-19093407 GCA_027563845.1 Erythroxylum subrotundum
TGATGACAGTTTATTTGATTACTCGAAGTGCCATGGTTATGATGACAGTTTATTTGATTACTCGAAGTGCCATGGTTGTGATGACATATGGTTTAGGTTTTCACTTATCTCTTACAGGTTTGGGAATCAGTACATAGGCTCTACAACTCTATAACTTTTATTGGGATTTGGCTTTACTCTAAACCAATACTTATATGGAGTTAACTTCCAAAAAAAGAAAACACTTGTGTGGAGTCAATTCTTTGACCTGTACATTGATTTTATTAAAAAAGTGTATAGAAATTTTATATGTTTCATTTCAAAAACTTAATGTTAATTCTGCATAAAATATATATCTCACAATTTTTGTTTCGGCTTATGTGATTCCATTTGTTGAGGTGTATATGTTATTGCATTTAAATGAATTGTGTCATTTTCTTCGTAAAAATTGTAAAAGTCTTCATATTCATATTCAACACATCTATTAGTATGCTATGCAAAACCTTAATAGGCCCTCCTAATTGAGTTGTAACTAGTTTCTTACACTTCTAGAATTTTTCAATAGCTTGAGATGGAGTGAACAATAGATGCTGGTCTTAACTGAACAATACTTGCTGGTCTTGAGCCGCTGATCTTGAGCTAAGCTATTGATCTTCTTCCTGCCTTCTGTTTTTACAATCAAGTTCTTCTTCTACAGAGCTTGCTTCTCCATATAGTCAGCTCAAGGAGAGCTTCCTCTCTTCTTCCTTTCATTTACCAGCTACAGTGTCACCACCTTCCTGCTTTTCTGTCATTCCATCTCATTTTCAACCTCCTGTTCAACTTGCATCTTGCCACTAAATTGAATCAGCTTGCTTCCCTCTCATCTTTTTTACTTTTATCCAGCAGTTACTACTTTTACCCTTCAGTTTAATCATGTCATTCCCTTTGTCTAAATTGTTCCCACCTCTTACACCCTCCACCTCAGCCACCTCTACTTCACCTCTCACACCTCAGAACCCTCCTCCTCCTTTACCTATTCCCCTTTGCAACTTTGAAATTATACCAAATCCTGCAGCTAGCAGTAAACGTACCTAGGTGCAAGTAGTAGGAAACCTCAAACTTGAAGCCAACCTATCCTACTGCCTCCCTAATCCTATAGTGGATTGCCTTATTGTTTCCCCTCCAACCTCCATTCTTCAAGCAGGAATCCAGAAGTAGCAATCTAATCAGGTTGGTTTCTTCCTTGATAAGAGAGTGTCTTTTACCACATTGCAACTAGAAACAATGTGGTTTCATTGATCTAATTCTAAACAATAAAGATATCTTTTTCTTCAAATTCAATTCCACCAATTTAGTCATTGAAGTGATCAAAGTTATACCTTAACATGTTTTCAACAAGCCATTAGTCATTCCACAATGGAGACCAGGAGTGATATTTGATGATATTAAATCAACCAAAATTCCACTATGGATCTGCATCTATGATATGCACTTAGAATACTAGACAATAGAGAATTTAAGCTACCTAGCTGGCTCTATAGGTAGAACTTTATGCCTGGATCAAGCCACAACATAAACCAAGAGAATAAATTGTGCAAGAATATTTATAAATGTAGATACTATAACTGATTTACCTGAGGTAATCCCCATTATGAAGTAAAATGAGAACTAATTGAGGACAAAGTCAAGATTACTTATACATAGAAGCCCCCCAAGCTGAAGCCCAAAGAAGTGTGGAAGCCTGCTGGAAAAATTTTCAGCACTGGCAGCTTCACTGAACTGATGCAAGAGGTTGAAAATTAAGAATGAGCTGAGATCCCTTATGTGTATGACACTCCCAACACAAATATCAACACCTCTCCACATATTATCATAGAACTGCCACATCACTTAGCTCCAAACTTTCTGCTAAGGAAAGAGTAGACATCCCTTCCTTTTGTAACTCTATTCTAGAAACAGAAATAGGCAAATCTAGTACTAAGATTGATTCAACCCTAGTACCTAATTCATTTCTTCTAGGAACATCAATACCTAGCATTGAATCCATTCCCTTAACTCTTCTTGAAGAAGGATTCCAATTAGCTTCTAGAAGAAAATCTGTCAAAAAGAAGAATCTTGGTTCTTCTACGTTGAAACAATGATATTCTCATCTTGGAACATTAGGGGGTTAACTTCCTCTTCAAAGCAACAAGCTATCATAAGTTTTATTGCAGTGAATGACATATCTTTACTAGGAGCTTTGGAAACTAGACATAAATCATAATCATTGTGGTATTCTCACTTTGTTCCCTAGTAGTTGAAGGCTCTTTCTATTTTAGCTACACATCCTAATGGGAGAATCCTGGTTCTTTTCAATTATGACAAACTAAAGCTCATCAATTCCAACATCTGTGATCAAGTTATACATTTGAAAGTCAAAATCCTCAATAATAATCTCTATCTGGATAGTTCTGTTATTTATGCTTTTGATCATGTTTATAAGAGAAACTCTCTATAGAATAAGCTCATTGATATTCACCAAAGCATCAATTCCCCATGGATTGTAATTCGTGATTTCAATTTAACAATCTACCTTGATGGTCCGTCTATTTGAGCACACATTAAGTTTTTAGAGCTCTCACATATCTCTCTCATGCATGTGATCCAACTAACCTTCATCTCAGAATTCATCTCAAGCTATCTTTTAGTCTCAAATTCAAATTTTGCATCTCATCAAAGATTTTTGCCAATATGCATCAGCGCATGCTAATGCTTGCCTACTCTTGAGCTTTTATTGACAATACCCGTTTTCTTGCCTACTTGTAAGTCTTTGCCTTATCCTACCGTCTTGAGTGTCAAACACTTGTAAACGCTCGTTAATGCTCGCATGATTATGCTATTAAGACTTCAGGATTTAACGTCTATAATGTTAGTGAGTGTGGAAGAACCTAGGAAGAAGTGTGTGTCTGTTGAAATGAAAGTCATTTTATCTAACATAAAACAATATCATTTTACATATAAAACAAGAGATGGGTCAGACTCAAGTCTAGCTCAACCCAAAGTTCAAAATTAAAAAAATAGTCAATCCTAGTTATATGCTAATGTAGAGAACAAACACATTTAACCACAAGCTTACAAAGTTCTATGCTCAATTACTGCTTTGAAGAAACTCATCTAACCATACGAACTTTTTACTTGTTCCTTCGTTATGTTTCTCTTAGAAGATGAGTAGGGAAGACTAAAGGTGCAAAACCCAACCTGCCTGCTTTACTTCTTTTCCTACGCCAGTTGCGCAGTTTTTAGGGTGATTTTCTAAACTATTCGTCCTGATTTATTTTTCATATCAATAGTGATTCTTCATCCCAATCCCAATCGCAATTCAATGATTCTTCAAACATTTCTCAATCCTTTTAACCTTAGCCGTTTTCATGCATTCCATTAAAGTCAACACAATATCTACTAGAATATATTTTAGTTTGTTATTTGATTTCACCCATACGTCCTAACCCTTCTAATACACAACACCAAAAATTTGCAATACAAAGCTATTGTGAGGATCATCGTCAATATAATTAGTTTTGAGTGACGAGAAAGGAATAACTGCTGTGAAACATAAACAATAATTTGTTGGATAATTACTACAGAAATAAAAATTTTAAAACCAACTACAGCAAAAACTCTTTAATCAATCAAGTAGGTACTGCATATCTTCATGATCTTCCGATGAATAATCATTTCCGCGCTTCTGCTTTCTTCTGCTCTTTTGCTGTAGTGACATTGTTACCAACTTTAGCATGCTAAAATATAATATAAAGAATAACAGCATTATTGACGGTAACTAAATATTACCGGCTTTTTCTTCTTCTCGCTTCTTAGCAGCTTCCGCTCTTTGTTGTCGAATAAGACTCAGACGCTCTGAATGTGAAACAAATGAATCAAGTAGAGCCATAATGGACACAAGCAGAAGACCTCAAAAACAGAGATGAACAAAAACAAGACAAGCCATTCATCCCTATCTATATTGGAGCACAAATGGTAATATCAAAATACATGAATGCCACAATCTTGAACATTTAACCATGGTGATAACACATGTACCCTTTTGTGTGAGAACTGTTACAAGTACCCATAAATTCCAATTTTGCTTTCTACCGTAGAAGTTATTTTCAGTGACAAACAATCAAGGAAAAAGCAAACACTAGCCAACCAAAAGCATTATCTAAATATATGTAATTGCTGCTGATTCCATTACAAACTAACAGAAGTAAGTGCTGCCAATAACTCTCAATGCTCTTAAATGCATAGACAAACAAAGAACTAAAAGGAGAAAAATTACTTTTAGAAAACAAAAATTAACCAGATTACCTAAGTCTTTCCTTGCTTGTTCAGTTTTGCCTTGTTCTTGCAGCTTCATGTATCGCTCATGAGCTTTTTGTTTCTCTATCTCCTCCCTGCAAACAAACACAAATCAAAAGTCAAACCAAGTACTGTGCTTGCGAGTTTAGGATTCCAGTAACAATTAGAAATTGCAAACCTTTCACGTCTAGAAAGCTCTGTTGTCTTACCCGCCTGCAAAAGAAGAGTTGGAGCATTACTTTTACTTGAATTCAACTCAAAAGGAATATAGAAGTAGCATTGTAACTCAAGACTTACATCAATGTCTCTAGCCTTCAAATTTTTAGGCTTTATCATATTAGGATTGTCAATCGCAATAAGACCTTGTGTTCCTTTACGCTTTTGCTAACATTAAAAATGAATAGAAAATTGTTTGGTAAAATTGTCAATAAAACCAAACCAATTCAGCAGGTAAACTCATGTCCTGGTAAGATACTAGTATTACTAACTTCGGAATCTTCTTCAGACTCCTCTCCAGATTCTTCTTCCACAGTTTCCTCTTTGTATTCTGCTTCCGCCTAAGATGATCAAAAATAAAAACACAGCAATAACTTTACTAAAATAAAGATAGAAGTTAAATTCCAACCAAGTAAATTAAAATTGAATATTATCCACACAACCATATCTTAAACTTACCCGTTTAAATGTACGAGGCCTAGAGGAGGTGCCCGCAACTGCAATCAAATATGAATCGCAAGAGGAAGAGTCGGTCAGGTATTGATAATAAATAAGGATGCAATTTCAAACACAACAAGAAATCAACTCAAACTCCATATGAATACACATGTATTTGAACCAACCAAATTCTTATACCAGATCTAACTAACTATGAACAAAATACAAATCTTACTCATCTCTTCCGGGGTAGAAAACCTCCTTTGACCGGTGGGCTTGCCCTTAAACTTTCCCCTCCCCATCGTAACCGTTAATTATACCAAACTAAGAAGTGACAGACAGAGAAACCAATTTGAAATTGCAAATTTCAGATGAATATCCCAAACCCTACTCCTGAGCAAATACTTGAGCAGTGTGCTTAGGTTTATTATAAACCCAACGCTCCATCTGCTTTATATATATATTTGAACGGCGTCATCCTATATTCCTATTTCTTCTGATTGCTGTTTTATTGATCGTCCAACTCTAATTAGAAAAATATGGGGGAAAAAAGGGGGGGTAAAATAAGTGAAGGAAGCACGCTTCGATTAGGTAATGAATACTAATTTGACTACTAAACTTACACGTCCAAAACAAGAATTAAAATATAAGCACTTGTAGAGTCTTAAAGTGATTGAATATTTTAAAATTGAAGGATAAAAATTTATAGTTAACCATTAATTATAAAGTTAATTATTTATGAAAATGTAAAGAAATTAAATTTGTAAATTAATTGTAAAATAAATATCTTAAAGAGATGAAAAATGGTAAGTAAAATTAATTTGTCAAACTCACTTCTTATCTATAAAAATCCTTTTTTTTTTCCAATTTCTCTAGTTTATCCTTACTAAGATCAATATAGGTTTTACAAAACTGAGAAAATTATGCATTAACAATAAAAAGATTATGAAATCTTAGTCTAGTTTAGTAATGAGTCAATATGTGAATAATTGGATTAGAATAAAATGAAATTACAATAATGTACCTCTATTTGATATTGGCCGTGAGAAAGAGTAAGATTGTTTGTTTATATCTAATCCACGTGTAGTTGTTCATGAAATTGATGATCTCATGATGCAATAAATATGGGGATTTAATTTGATCACATTTGTGATTGTATCTTGTATGTATAAATATTAATGGAAAGCCAACAGCACTGTGTGTGCAATTCCAAATCATTTTACATTTCTTTATAGTATCAGAGTCATTAAAGGTTTAAATACCAATTTTTTTTCGCTCCTCAACAATGGCTAGTTAATCTTCATCCTCCTCCATGACCACATCTCTCCTGTCAATCCATAATCAAGTAACAATCAAGCTCACCTCCTCTAATTATCTCCTCTGGAAAGCACAAATGATGCCACTTCTCTGTGGACATCAATTAAATCATCATATAGATGGTTCCGCAGTTCCTCCCCCTAAAGAACTTGATAACAAACCAAACCTAGCATTTACTGAATGGTACATAAAAGATCAACTTGTATTGGGTTGGATCTTAAGCTCTCTCTCTGAATCTATCATCTCCCAGGTTGTTGGTGCAACAACTGCCCATGCTGCTTGGTCCCGTCTCCAGACCACATACGTGTCTAGTTCTAGAGCTTAAATTCGGACAATAAAAATGCTCTCCATGATTTAAACCTAGGTAGTGACACTATTAATGTCTACATGAATCGTACAAAGTGACTGTTTGACCAACTTGTTGCACTTGAGGCCGCTATATCCGAAGATGATCTTATTGATCACATCTTACGTGGATTGGGTCCAGATTACAGACCATTTACACGTAATATTGAAGCAAGGTTAGACTCTATCTATTTTGATGTTCTCTTTGGTCTACTTATCTCTGAAAAAATCCAACTTAAAACTTCTAATGAAACTCTCAATCCTCCTACTGTTGCTCATTATAATGCCCACCAAAACAATGGTGCTGGCCGAGGCCGTGAACGTGGTGGTGGTAGTTACCATTTACATTCAGGTCGTGGACGTGGATTTCATAATCAAACTGAGAATTCCACACTAACTTGTTACAATTGTCGTGGCCAAGGACATACCTCCAAACAATGTACAAGTCCCAAATACACCAATAACATTGACCATAACCCCAAACTCGTAGCAAACTACTCCTCCTCCCCATCAGCACACAACAAACCATGGATTGTAGATACTGGAGCAACCCATCACTTGACTTCCGAGCTGGAAAACCTGGGAATCCACTCTGAATACTCGAGCACTGATGAAATGGCTCTCATAAATGGTAAAAGCTTACCTATTACCCATATTGGCTCTAATAATATCTCTCTAGATTCTCTCAAGTTTGCTTTAAATAATATTCTTCATGTTCCAGAATCTAACACAAACTTGCTATCTGTTCGACAGTATACCATTTCTAATAATGTCTTACTTGAATTCTTCCCTGTTTTTTTGTGATAAAGGATCTCACCACGAGACAACCACTCCACTAGGGATATACTAAGGATGGACTCTATTATATTGCTCCAGATCATATCCCTCTAGCTTGGAATTTAGTTTCCTTTTCAACTTGACATGCTAGATTAGGCCATGCTTGTTCAAAAACAATCAACAAAGTTTTATCATTGGATAAATTGTTGGTTTCTGATAAGAGAAATACATCGTTGTGTGAGACATGCTGTGTTAACAAATCACATAAATAGCCTTTTCAAGATTTGAGTTATTCTGCTACTGAACCATTATAATTAATTTGTTACGATTTATGGGGCCCTGCTCCGATTCCTTCAACTGATGGTTGCTTATATTATGTGCTTTTCTTTGATCACTATACTAAGTACACTTGGATATACTTTCGTCGTAAAAAATCTGATGTGTTCAATTGCTTTGTTAAATTTCGGGCTACTGTTGAAAAATATTTTGGTAAATCAATCAAACAGTTTCAATCATATTGGGGAGGGGAATTTTAAGCTCTTTTTTATCTAGCTGACAATGCTATTATTCAAAGAAGCTCATGTCCACACACACCCGAACAAAGTGGTTGTGCTGAACGAAAACACCGACACATCACTAAAATTGGTCGAGCTTACTTATATCATTCACCAGTACCACCAAAATATTAGGATCATGCTTTTGCAACTGCTGTTTACACAATAAATCGCTTACCTACTCCAAAGTTAAACCCAAATCCCCTTACCAATTACTTTTTCAACGTAACTCGACATATAACTCCCTTCGTGTTTTTGGTTGTTGTTGTTATCCATGGGTTCGACCTTATATTAAAAACAAACTTGAACCTCGTTCTTCTAAATGTTTATTTCTTGGTTATAGTCTTCTTCACAAAGGTTATAAATGTTTGTCATTATCCACTAACCAAATATTCTACTCACGACATGTCTTGTTTGATGAACATGTTTTTCCGTCCAAGGAAAGCGATGGGAAAACTTCAGTTCTTAGTCCACCACCATCACCAATTCCCATTCTCTGACTCGTACAACAATATCCACCATAACCAACTCAAATCGAACCAAGTCACACTCCTGCCCTGCCACAAATTAATCTATCAATACTACCAGAATCAAATAGAACCCTCAATCTCCCGATTGATAATACAACTGTCACTCAAACTCCTCCTGTTGCACCTCAACCACCTCTTACACTCCAAATTATCCATGAAGCACAGCAAAATCTAAACCCAAATCCTCAAAACACTCACCACATGGTAACCAGAGCCAAAACTGGAAATTTAAAACCCAAAGGTTACAACATAACATCAACTGTGCTCACCACCCCTACCACATATCAAGAAGCAACAAAACAATCAGTTTGGATGAAAGCAATGTCAGAAGAAATTGATGCCTTAATGGCTAATGGGACATGGGGTTTAACACCAAGATCAAAAGCTACAAATGTGATAGGTTGCAAATGGGTATATCTCATAAAGATAAAAACCAATGGATCCATTGGTCTCCACAACTGTTGGGCCCCATTTTGGAAGCCCAACTATCAAACCAGAGTCAAAAAGTGTGGCCTTGTAGGGTTATCTCAACGAACCCTCCCTCCCTTGCAATCAATCAATTTAAACTCAACACCAGATGCTATAAATTCCTATGGGAAGGTAGATAAACGTGTTAGGAAACCAATGTTTCAATAATCGTCTCAATTGGAGGTCGAACGAGAAAATTATGGTCAAACGAATCTAACATGTTCATGGCTCTACCCATATCATAACATGCCTTAGCGTAATTGCCATAATTCTCACTACAGATGTCGGATTGACTTTGTTTTAGGATGGTTTGAAAGAAAACTTCTAAATATACAACGTTTATGAAGAACTTGAAGCAAGATTCGGCCTCTAAAAGGATAAAAAATGGGACAGAAGATATAAGGTGAACAATGCATAAAAACTAAGACGAAGCAAAAATACTAAGACGAAGCAAAATACTAAGACGAAGCAATCTGAGATGAAACAAAACTAAGATGAAGTGGATCTAAGACGAAACAAAACTAAAACGAAGCAGAGGTCAAATTAAGACGAAGAGAAAGTCAAACTAAGACGATACGAAACTAAGACGAAGCGGAGGTCAAACTAAGACGAAGAGAAAGTCAAACTAAGACAATACAAAACTAAGATGAAGCGTCTTAGGTACAAAACTAAAACGAAGCAGAGGTCAAACTAAGACGAAGAGGGAGTCAAACTAAGATGATACGAAATTAAGACGAAGCGAAGGTCAAACTAAGACGAAGAGAAAGTCAAACTAAGACGATACAAAACTAAGACGAAGCGTCTTAGGTACAAAACTAAGACGAAGCGGAGGTCAAGTTAAGACGAAGAGGGAGTCAAACTAAGACGATATAAAACTAAGACGATGCAAACTGAGACGATGCGCTATGCATAAGAAGATGTTTCAACTAGATCTTCCTCACATCCCCAAAGTTAGGACAAGAATTCTAACCCTATAAGGGACCCGAAATATGAAATGCAATATAAAGCTTGAAAAAATTATACACAAAAGAAATCATATTTCATTAACAAAACCAACCACATCTGAGCTTAGCTTTAATTTCAAATCAACACGCTCATCAGAAGCTTAATACAAATATAGATGGATGCTCCATGTCATGCTATGAAGTTGTCCAAAAGTGATTGAACTAGCTTAGTTACAAATGTTTCTACTATCTTGGAGTTTCTGAAGCCTTACAAGGATTGCTAACCTTCTTGTTCTGCACCTGAGAAGGAAGTGTTGGGGTGAGCTACATAGCTCAGTGACTAACATATTTATAGTCATTGATAATTGACCCTAAATTCATGTATATGCATATACGTATATATGTATATTTATATGTACACTTTCTAATTTGAGCATTCTTCATTCTGGTTTAATACTCATAGCACATAACACTCAAATGCATCATTCATGTCAAGTTTAAAGATGCAATGCACATCAATTGGCTCAAGGGTCCCATGAAACAGAATGAGGAAACTGAAGTTTACCCCATGAACAGAATGCGTCCATATTCGGAGCTCATATGCCACAAGTGGGCAGCCGAAAGAAGGCTCTTATCAACGTGCGCGTGATGAATAGAATGGTTCCTCTCTTGCCCAAACAAAAGGCACATATTCGTTTTCTCATAAGCTTATCCTTTTATACTTTATCTTCATTTTCATTTAATGCAAATGTCATGACCTCTATTGAGGAAAACATAGCCGTATTTCACCATGCATTTTTCCACATTTACAAACAAGACAATTTCAACAATCATTTTCAACAATCAATTTTAACATACACACATAGGCAAGAATTTTCCCAATTATACTATAACCCTAAATATGTTACCCACTTAGTTAGCTTGCGGAAACCAAGTCAAGCTTGCCTTTCCCTTTGCTCTTGGGTAGGATTCCCTTGGTCCCTACAATAACCAAGGTTCCAATCAAAACAACATTCTAATGAAATTCATAACTTAAAAGAAAAGCATACAATGACAACAAATACAAATTGAATGCAAATCTCACCTATCCATAACCTATCTAGGTTAGAAAACCTAAAACCTAGCTTAGAAACCCTAAAATCCATTGGGTTCTCCTAACCCATCTTCTTCCAACACAAACCCTTTTTGTTCTCTACCTTAATCCCTTTTTCCTTTCTAACTCCTTCTTCACAACACCACCCAATCCTTTAACAGAGCAAAAAGAAAAGATGGTCAACCTACCTTAACAAGTTGATTCCTCTTCTTTCCTTCTTTCACCGAAACCTTTCTCTTCTCTCTCTAAATTTTGTTTTCTCACTCTTCTCCATCTGGAATTCACGTTTTTCTCCTCTTAACAAGCAAAACAGCACACCCTTTTTCTATTTCTACCCTTAATGAGCCCAAAAAGTCTATCTTACCCTTCCTTATAAGCTTATGCTTTTTTATGCTCAAGTGATCTCCCAAAAATGTCCTTGAACATCCTTATTACATCAACACTTTACTTCCATTTATCCATTCAACAAATCCTACTAAGCTTGACACCATTATAACTCCAAACATTTAAATCTAACTAAACTCCAAAATTATTTTTAAATCATGCTTACTTAAAGAAAAATATCCCAGGGTCCAACAATTCTCCCTCCTTAAAGAATTTTGTCCTCGAAATTCTTACCTGAGGCATTGAAGAGGTGTGGATACCTCTCCTTCATGGCTTCCAAAGGCCCCCATATTGCCTCGGTCGAATGGTTTCTCCATAAGACTTTAACTAGTTTCACAACTTTGTTTCTCAAACCTTTTCCTTCGAATCTAGGATCTCCACTGGTTGCTCCTCATATGTCAAATCCTCCCTTAGCTGAACCTCTGAAGGTTGAATTATGTGCGAAGGATCCGACCGGTACTTCCTCAACATTGATACACGAAAAACATTGTGAATCTTAGATAACTCCGATGGCAAAGCTAACTTATAGGCCAAAGGCCCAATCTTCTCAATGATCTCATAAGGGCCTATATATCTCGGACTAAGCTTGCCCTTCTTACCAAATCTCAAGAATCCTTTCCATGGAGAAGCTCTAAGGAACACTTTGTCTCCAACTCCGAATTCCATTTCCTTTCTATGTGCATCCTTATAACTCTTCATTATGTCTTGAGCTGCTTTAATTCTTTGCTTCACCAATTTAATCTTATCCACTGTGACTTGCACCAACTCAAGCCCTACAAGTTTCCTCTCACCTTCCTCATCCCAGCAAATAGGAGTTCTGCACCTCCTACCATAAGAAGCTTCATAAGGTACCATTTGAATTCCTAGTGATAGGAATTATTATAAGCAAATTCTATTAAAGGAAAATGATCATCCCATGAGCCTTTGAAATCCATAACACAAGCTCTCAACATTGCTTCCAAAGTCTGGATTGTTCTCTCCGATTGTCCATCAGTCTGTGGATGAAAAGCTGTGTTAAAATGCAACTTTGTTCCCAAAGCTTCTTGTAAACTTGCCCAGAACCTGGAGGTGAACCTGGGATCTCTATCTGAGACTATCAAACTTGGAATCCCATAAAGTCTGATTATCTCATCTATGTATTTCTTGGCCAACACACTCAACGAATCTGTCTGTTTAATTGGCAAGAAATGAGCAGACTTGGTTAGCCTATCCACGATCACCCATATTGCATCATGCTTCCTGCTGGTTCTTGGCAATCCCATCAAGAAATCCATCGTAATCTTTTCCCACTTTCATTCCGGAATAGACAAGGGCTTAAGCTTGCCTGAAGTTGCCTGGTGCTCAGCCTTGACTTGCTAACACACTAAATATTTACTAACATACTCCAATATCCTTCTTCATTCCCTTCCATCAAAAGTGTTCTTTCAAATCTCTATACATTCTCGTACTCCCCGGGTGCATTGCATAGGGAGCATTGTGCGCCTCGTCAAAAATCTCATCTTTCAACTCTAATAAGTCCGGGACACACAATCTGTTACCTATAACCATCAGTCCATCTTCTCTTATCTCTATTTCTGAAGGTTTACCATTCTTTATCTCTTCTCTGAGCATGCTTAAGTACTCATCATGTTCTTGCAATTCCTTAATCTTTTCATTCAATACTGGCCTCACTTTAAATTTAGCCAATATATAATCCGGTTCAGCCTGCCTCAATGTCACCGACCGCACGTCGTAACGCTAGTCAAAATTAAAATAACTAGACTACTACTGTAGAGTGGTGAGTCTAGGTCGATCCCACAGAGAG
>JAOQMQ010000002.1:19093507-19105496 GCA_027563845.1 Erythroxylum subrotundum
TTAAAAGTATTGCAAATGACTTTGCCAAATGAGTTAATGTCATCAGTTGAAATATTAGAATTTGTTCAAGCTGCAGACTGTTATCCAAATGTTTCAATTGCTTGTTGAATTCTATTGACTATACCTGTGACTGTAGCATCAGTTAAGAGAAGTTTTTCAAAGTTAAAATTATTGAAAACTTACTTGAGGTCATCAATGTCACAAGAAAGATTGAATGGTTTAGCTATGTTATATATTGAGAAGGATATGTTGGACAATATTGATCTTGATAATATTATTAATGATTTTGCATCTAGAAATGCACGGAGAAATTTTTTTTCATAAATCATGATCCTTTGTATATTTGTTAGTGTTATGATCATTTAATATTTAGTTGGTTATGTAAACTTATAAATTGAGTCATTTATGTTTCATACGAATATATAAATTTAAGTATATTGTCGATTTATTGGGACCCTTTTTTCAAATTTCGCCCAGAGCCTATAAAACTATAGGAACGCCCCTATGAATCTGCCTTCCACCCATTAATTTTAATGAAATATCACAATTTAACATTAGTGCAAGTCACCGCCATATTTTATTAACCTCATATGAAACAAATAGTTCACAACTATATAGCTTACTGTGCTACCTACTAGGAGGTTAAGCAATTTAATTATCATTCCCAAGGTCCTTTACATTCTGTACCTATACTAGTTAAGGTATGGAATTCTCTAGGAATGGATTTCATTATCCAACTTTCTCTTTTATACAGGAAATTCACAATTCTTATGGTAGTAGACTGATTAAATAAGCATGTCCACTTCCTTCCTTTAGAGTAGACCGATTAAATAAACATGCCCATTTCCTTATTTTAAATTCCAATTTCAAAGTGCCCTTGGTAGTAGATTTGTTTTCTCACAAAATGCCTTCTAATAGTGTGTCAGACAGAGATCCCTTGTTCATTAACAAATTTTGCAAGAACTTTTCAAAGTTTTAGGCACCACCCTTTCCTCTGGTGCCTACCATTTATAGTCCAATGGCCAAATGAAGATGTCAAAAAGACTATCTACATTGCTTTATGTCCGACCATCCTAAACAGTGGCTTAATGATCTCCATCTAGCTTAATGGCATTAAAATTCTTATTAACATTCTACTATAAAAAGGACTCCATTTGAAACCATATATCGCAGGACTCCACCTTCTGTTCTTAACTATGAAGTTAGTTTGTCGTCTGTAGTTGTTGTAGATAATCTACTATAAAATCGCAGTGTCATTCTTAAATGAATTTATGAAAACCTACTTTAGGCCCATAACCGCATGAAAAACCAAGCTAATATAGGCTTTTGAGATATAAATTTTTTCGAATGAGACTGGGTTTTCATCAAGTTACAGCCTTACTAGTAGTCTGTTTTGACACGTCGTTAGTCAAACAAAGTAGCTTGGTGCATCTATGGGGCGTTTCAAATCCTTGCATTTATTGATGATGTTGCTTATCGTCTGGCTTTATGTGCATAAACTCGCATTTATAATGTCTTTCACATGTCAAAGATGAAATTATGTCGAGGAGAACCTTGCACTCAACATTGCCCCTTACCTCGTTAATTTTTCGAGTCTTAACTTCTTTATCACGATGATATGTGTTTAATTGTTGATATATTTAATCATTTATACTTAATAATTAATGACATAAAAATGCTTAAGATACTCACTTTAATTCATATATGATTTTAGGTACAATTTGGAAGTAAATAAATTAGAGTTGAAAGTACTACATTTGGGTTATTTTCTGAAGATTAATTTTTACTTATCTTCATGGAGCAAGAAGAAGAATTAAAAAAAAAAAAAGCAGCTAGAAAAAGAGGCAAAAACGACAGTGCAATATGTAGAAAACGCAGGATAGCAAGGAATAAAACACTGGCGCGTATACGTGCATATTGCGTTTAATGCAGGCAGAAAATGTATGCATTTAACGCATACATAGTCTATGTTTCTTGCCTCATAAGTGGCGTGAATAGAAGGCGAGGAAAAAAAAGAACCCAGCTGATTAATTTGTCCCATCAAGGAACAAAACACAGCCAAGGCACAGGGCGGCGTGATACGTCTACGTTTAACGCATAAAACAAGTGCATAAACGAGAAGGCCTGCAGAGAAGGATTTAAAAGAGTGGCAAAGTTAAAATGTCTAATCAGCGCTACAGTGGACGATACAGGAACGCTACAAGAAGGGAATGTTGCATGTGTTGAGCACAGTGGAGAAGGGGGGCTGCGACTTGGAGCTGCTGTGGCTTGGCTGAGGGGCACAGTAAGCTTGGTGCCACTGCAGAAGCTGGAGAGCTGACGCAGGCATGAAGAGTGGGCTGAAAAAGCCCCCATGTTTATTTGTCCCGTCGATGAACAGTAGAGAAGAGCTGCAGTGAAGCTTGCAACAGTGAGGTAAAACAAGGGGTATTTTGCTAGCGATTAGAATGGGGGCTGAATTATTTTCTAAGAAGAGATTTATGAAGAGCTAGACATTCTGACATCGGTTCTGAATTGATATCGAAGCCGACGACTCGGGTTAAGTATTTTATTATTTTGTTATTTTTTCTTTCATTAGGAATTGATTGTATTATCCTATGTTAATTGATTTGGGTATTGTGTATGGATAATCGGATTTTCATTATTATAAGGTTATTTGTGTATGAACCCATTGGGTATTGTGAGATGATGATATTAATGCGTTCATTGAATCATTAATTACAAACCCATTGCTAAAATTTCGATATAATCCGTAATTGTTATGTTGAAATTCATGCGTAGCGACTAATGATTCGTAATCATTAAGGATAACATGACCTAGGTTAAATGATTAATCGGTTTTCCTAATTCATAATGCTACTGCCTAATTAAATCTAGAGATCGTATCCTAGGTTAGTCGGTGGTTAGGTTTAATTAACGATCGTTTCTTGATTAAACACTATCTAAGGGAAAATTCAGGTTAATTGTTAATTCACAATTAATAGTTGCCAGGAGAGGTTAAAGACAACAAATCAATAAAATATGCTTAATTAGTGTATAGGCCGTGATTGAACCAAAGAACCGGGTCCCTACTGAATTCCCCACCTTTATCATTTTTTGAATTTTTTTTCTTTATTTTATTTGTGTTAGTTAGTTTTATTTTATTTTCTTCTTTCAAAATCCAAAAGCCCCCGTTGAACCTAAACACTGGTTAATTTCATTTCATAAACTTTACACACTCTCTGTAGGATCGACCTAGACTCACCACTGCTATAGTAGTATGTCTATTTATTTTATTTTGACTAGCGTTACGACGTGCAGTCACACGCCTCATCGAGTGCTTTTTTGAAAACAAGTGATCCAACAAGGCCGCCTATCCAACAAGTGCTTATACAATATGAGGGAAAAACTAACACAGGAACCTTTGATCGAATTTTGAAAAGGATTTCCCTTACTTCATCTTTGAGTATAAGGACACTTTGAACGTGAGGACAAATGATGCAGCCATTAGCCCAATAGGACCAATAAATGGTGTTACAGCATAGACCTATTTCTAGTGCAGTTAGAAAGAGTGCCCAACAATTCAATGCTCTAACTAGAGATAGAGATTCCTTATAAACAGTTGGTTATATGTTTGTTAGGAGGTTTTTAGCTAGATAATTTTGTTATATTAATTTATATAAATGTATCCCTTGTGAGTCATTAAGAAAAGAGATAACTATTTCCTGAATCATTCCCCCTTCTCCTTCTCTCTTACTCTCCCACTTTTTCTTAACTATTTTTCCTATCTTCCTTTTCCTCTTTCACCTCACTCCTTCTCTAAAGCAACAACATCACTCTAACTGCCATCACATACTCTGCAAAAGAAAGAACTTCAAAAGATTCAATGACTATTATCAAGAGAAATAGACAGGGAAATCTCATTCAAGTGCATGTGATAATGAATTCTTATAGAGCCAATATTAATAAAAAATAAAACTGTAATTATAATGCAGAATATAATCCAAGAAATTCATTTCTTTCACAGTTATATTCTTATAACATCCTTATCCTTTAATTGCTTAAACAACCTATTTAAAGTGGTTATAGTATATTTGACTCCTGTAAAATTTACGCCAATATTTCTTAAATTTTATTTTTGAAAAAGAAAATATTTCCTCCCTAGTCATGCCTTTTCACTATATAAACACCTCCTTAATGTATTGTCGTCGGTCGACCTCATCATTACTTGAGACTTGAAAGACCTCATCATTACAAGTTACTCAAGATCAAATAAGGATAAAATGAAAGAGCGGTTTATATATATATATATATATATATATATATATATATATATATGATGAAGTTTAACTCATTACTTTAAAAAACAGTTAATTAAGAAATACTATTTTTGTCTGTATATAGGCCTATTTGTATTTAATTAGTTAGTTTGTTTTTGTTTTTGAGGTTTTACTACCTTCGACCTCCCCAGATCCAGTGTATCTGTAGGATTCATACTAGGTGTTGTTGTTGTTGTTGTTGTTGTTGTACTACCTTTGATCCATAGTAGAAGTGCTTCCAGGTTGAAATAAATTACTTATTGTATAGAGATTCACTTTATACTTATCCCACTAATATCAATCTCATTTCCTTAAATCTTGTTAACTTCTACCTGTAATAAACGTGGTTTAAGTTAGTATGCTGCTTCTTTCACTTAAACCTTATATGTTTCCTTTGCAATAATATTGTTGGTCCTCTTAAAGATCTAGCACTCCCTATTGCAGACTAATCTCCAACTCTAGTCTCATTTATACTGTTATATTTTAGTTGTTAGTGATTTTACATTTACTTATATTTAATTACATCTTATTTAATTCTAATCTTTCCCTCTATTTACTTACAAAATGTTCCACGTAAGTAGCTCAAGATTGCAGATTTTCTTTACGCTTCTTTGGGCATTGAATGCTATTTAGAGAGAGAATTTAGAGAGAGAAAGATGAATGTTATTTATCCTTTTTGGAGCAGATCCCACCTTCTACAGGTTTTCTTCGTCTGGGAAAATTCCATCCGCATTACTCTCGCCATCTTCCTCTTGTTCCTCTTGTCCCTTAGCTCATTCCTCAAACCTTTCCCACCTAAATCCTCTCTTTGATTAGGGGTATTGCTATCTTTTCACCGATAATTTTCTTTCCCGCCCACTTTTCCTTGCCGTTACTAAACCAACACACTCTAAACCAAACTCTAAAACATAACCAACTTCCAAAATTAACACATTTCCTTACAATGACTGACACATCGCCCCCTAAACCTAGTCGAATTCCCTCCTTTACCCTTAAACACTTCACCACCTTCCTCCTCTCCACCTCCCCCTCTACCATCCACACCAAACATTGCTACTCCAGCTGCCCCAAAAACTTAGAAACAAGTCATTGGTGACTCCCTTCTTACAAACCTCACCTTCATTCCTCCTGTCCACATGGATGGCAAACTCATAGTCTACCATGATGTTGAAGTTTTGAAGGAAGGTGTGAACAACTGGAATAATACAATATTTGGATTTTTCTATGATCAACGACTAGCTTTAGCATTGATAGACCGATGGGCAATCAAACACTGGAAAACCAGAGTTCTTATAGATGTGCTTTTCTCAAAGGACAATTTAATACTCTTCACTTACTACTCCACTGTAGCTGCACATAAAATTCTTGAAGAAGGTCCCTGGCATTATGCCAACAAACCAATCTTTTTGTAACTATAGCAGCCAAGCTTAAAGCTAGAGTCTACAAAGATTCAAAGCTTACCTTTTTGGATAAATTTCCATAACATTCCCCTCGAGTATTGGACTACCTAATAGCACGTGTCGAGTGCACTACAAAATTTACCTGACTCTGCACACTAAAATTTGTAATTGTGGTAGTCGGGACCGAATCCACTGGAATGTTCGTTTAATTTTTGTAATAAAATTAATTGATCTAAGGAAAATAAATGGGGGGTTTTTTTGGGTTTCACACAATTAAGAAAATTAAAGTAAAGGTAAACTATCGAAAATAAATTAAAACAAATAATCAAAAATGAGAAAAGTGTTGAGTATAAGTAAGATCCGGTTCTAGGGTCAATCTCGGCCTAAACACAATCAAACATATTCCTTCATTCTACAGTCTTTACAATTCTATTCGGACTATTGATCTGAGACTAATAGAACGCTCTACAAATCTCGGTTTTCCCTTAGGTTGTATTTAATCGAGATACGATCATTAATTAAATCTAACTACCAAATAACATAGGATATGATCTCTAGATTCAATTTGGCAGTCGCATTATGAATTGAAAAACGATCAATATAGACAATAACCTCACACGTTCGGGTTATCTAACCTAAGTTATGTTGTTCCTAACGATTAACGATCTTAGGTGCTACTAACAAACATCAAAAGTAATAATTACGGATTACAATCGATATTTTAGCAATAGGTTCGAAATAAACAATCAAAATAACATATTAAGATCATTAATCCCAAAACCATCCAAATCAATACCAACAACACAACAATCCGAAAAGAAATCACAACTTTAAAATGACAGAAATAGCTTAACCATGACTCGGCATTGATATTCCCGTTGAACCGGCATCGGAAAACTAGCCTACCATTTTCATTTTTATGCTTCAATAGTGGGTCATATTTTATGCATTACAGTAGCCTCACAAAGGGACAAATAAATGGAGCTTTGTGTTGTCCACTGCTTGCTGTCACCTGTGCAATGTATTGATGATGGGACAATTAAAATGGAGAGTGTTTACGTTACAAAGCCGCAGCCTCTCTCCCCAGCTGTCTCCTGTAGCTCCAACGTTTTAGTGCCTCATTTCTTCTGTGTCTCCATGTGCCGACACTGTAGATGTATGATGGGACGATTTTATTTAGCTCCTTTAAAACCCTCCCTTCATTTCTGCGCGTTCTTCGTGTATTTTCCTGCGCTGACACTGTAGATGGATTAGACAATTAAAACATCACTCACCTAAAACCCTCTCCTCTCTCTTCGGCCTGTGCGTTTTTCATTTTAAAACACATAATGCTGCAGCGACAACACAACGTATGTAACGCACAAACAATTTCTTCTTTCTTTTTTTTATTTGTGCCTTTAACTTAATAAATAATTGTGCTCTAATTTGCTTTAGAAAATTTTGTCTTTTTGGTCTAAAAAATATATCAATATATCTAACCTAGCAGTCAACACAAATTGAGCATTTTATCTTAAAAATAAGATTGAAATCACATGTAAATACATAAGAAATCTAAGATAATTCAATCCCAACAAATACCCCCACACTTGGTCTTTGACCGTCCTCGGGCAAATCGTCAAAATCAAAATCACAAATCAAAACTTTAACTCATTTTTCACATTTCTTAAGAATAGATGGCCTTAAGTAAAGGTGAATGACTTTCAAAACTCAAGCAAAAACTCAACATTCAAAGCTTCTACTCATGATCTATCGACATTTAATATCTTCAAAAACTGAGCAACCTAATGGTAGACTCGAAAAATGTGTTTGATTAAAATATATCAACGAGTACACTCAACACCTTTCATGATCATGACAATCCATAATTTTGCAAATCATTTCATTTCTCCACCACTAATGTTCACATGTAAAATCATGAATCAAAGGACTTTTTAAGGTTATAATGTAGGCAAAGGTTAGGTGAGATGTATTTGGGTCAAATAGCATGAAAGTCATCAAAGCTAGTGAAACAAAGCAATACTCATCAAAAACTGGGTACCGTCAGCTATGACGAATGCAACATTTATATCTTACTACCCCATTTAGCTCTCACACATAAACCACATGAAGCATGTATCAATCCGAAGGAATCACTCGTACAATTTATGCCAATGAAATCACAAGAGTTCCTTCTAAGCCAACATCTACCTCAAATCAACATACCCAAAAAGCACATTCATTACAACTTTAGGAAGATGCATAAACAATGAACAACTTTTCAACACATATACAATTCTTCCTTGATACATTTATTTAATAAAAAAAATTTTCTTGTTCTTTTTCTTTTTCTTTTTTTCTTTTTCTTTTCTTTTCTTTTTTTTCTTTTCCTTGTAAAAATTAAAATAAACTACATCAACATGGGAATTTCAATGATAAGACATAAAATAACATCCCAAGATTATAACCAACCCTCATATATGTACACCCCTACATTTAGAATTTTACACATCCATAAACTCAACAGTCACAAATGTTCCACTAGCTTTATGACCTGGTTAGGACATTTGGTTAAGTTTAAAAGCATAAAATGTGGTTTATACAACAAGAAAGTTTAAAGCTCAAAGGGGTTTATCAAGGGAAAAATCATGTCGATAAGATAGGTTATTTGGCCAATGTAGTTTATGAAAAACAAAGAATGCCTAATCATATCCATGTTAATGCATATGATAAAAATGTAGTCTCGAATAGAAAATCAATGCAAAATCGGGACGTACATGTCATGAAGGTCACACATTATCAAAAGACATTGAGACTGATATAGATGTGTCAGTCAAATAAGACTCAAAATCTCACCGGCTTTGTCTATCATTAGTCACTACTCTTCTAAAGATAAAGCATATTAACAAACCACAAGAGCAAAAGTACATGCTAGAGTTGCTATGGATTTTACTAATCAATTCACACTCTAATTATGACTAAATAATCTTAAAAGCAATAGAAAACAAGAAAATTTTTGGATTTTGTTCGTTTAATTTTGAATACCGCCTGAGAAGTCATGTAAGCTGTGATTAAGCTCAAAAGTATGCATTTAAACTAATGTACGCCACCCCCACACTTAAAACTTGAATTGTCCTCAATGTAAAATTAAATGCCAGAAATGGAGTAGCTAACAAAAATAACATATGCAAAAATGTAAAAGACAGAAATTAACGCCCCTTGAGTTGCCTCCCATGCAGCGCCTTTGTTTAATGTCGTTGGCTCGACCTCCGGTTACGTGCTTTAAGTGACACCGGTCATATCCTCTAGCATCAACACCTCCAAATCCTCTGTTTCGAAGCCCTCATAATACGGCTTTAAGCGGTGACCATTCACTAGGAATGTCTTGTCAGTTTTGAGGCTCCGTATCTCCACTACACCAAAAGGAAAGACATGAGTGATAACAACAAATGGACCAACCCAACGGAAACGCAACTTACCATAAAAGAGCTTAAGTTTGGAATGATATAGTAACACTTTCTGGCCCACTGAGAAACTTTTCCTCGAAATCATCTTATCATGAAAAGCCTTCATTCTCTCCTTATATATCACTGCATTTTGATATGATTCATTCCTCATCTCTTCCAACTCCTGAAGCTGCAACTTCCTATGCACTCCCGCATCATCCAAGTGCATGTTGAATCTTTTGATAGCCCAATATGCCTTAAGTTGTAATTCCACTGGAAGATGACATGGCTTCCCAAACACTAGCCTGTACGGTGACATTCCAATTAGTGTTTTGTAAGCCGTCCGGTAGGCCCACAATGTATCTTCTAGTCTTACGCTCCAATCCTTCTATTGGGTTGCACAGTTTTCTCCTAGATTAACTTAATTTCCTTATTCGAGACTTTAGTTTGCTCGTTGGTTTGAGGATGGTAAGCAGTAGAAACTTTATGCGTGATGTGATATTTTCTGAACATTGCTTCCATCACCCTGTTGCAGAAGTGGGTTCCTCTATCGCTAATAATGGCTTTCGGTATCCCAAACCTAGAAAGAATGTTAGCCTTAACAAAATCTGCAACAACCTTAGCATCGTTAGTCCTAGTGGCTTTTGCTTCCACCCATTTAGAAACATAATCAACCACAAGCAATATATAAGTAAAGAAAAAAGACGGAGGGAAAGGTCCCATAAAATCAATGCCCCAAACGTTAAAAATTTCACATAAAAGTAAAGGGGTCTGTGGCAGTTGATCCAGTTGATCCTTATGGGACAAGTTACCTGTCCGTTGGCATTTATCACATGATTTGCAGAAGGTATATGCATCTTTAAACAAAGTTGGTCAGTAGAAGCCGCTCTCTAAAACTTTTGAGCTGTCCGTTTTACTCCAAAATGTCCTCCGCAAGCGTACGAATGGCAGAAGGCTAAAATTGATGATGATTCATTTTTCGATACACACCTTCTGCTAACTTGATCTGCAAAATGCCTCCAAAGATAGGGGTAATACCAAATATAGTACTTCGCTTCACTCCGTAGCTTATCCCTCTAAGCCTTTGACAAACCAACAGGTAATTCATTAGTTACTAAAAAATTGACAATGTCTGCATACCACGGTGGTGTTGCATCGACAGAAAACAATTGCTCATCCGGAAAGCTTTCTCGTAGAGGGATATCATCTTCTTCCTTTATCAAACAACTGAGATGATCCGCCACCACGTTTTCTGCCCCCTTCTTATCTCTAATCTCTAAGTCAAATTCCTGTAGGAGGAGAATCCATCTGATCAGCCTCATTTTTGCTTCTTTCTTTGTGAGCAAGTATCGTAAAGTTGCATGGTCAGAATAAACAATCACTTTAGCACCAAGCAAATACGATCGAAATTTTTCCAAAGAAAAAACCACAGATAACAATTCTTTTTCAGTAGTGGAATAATGCAATTGAGCTAGATTTAAAGTCTTCGAAGCATAGTAAATGGCATGCAAGGCTTTTCCCACTCTTTTCCTTAGAACCGCCCCCATCGCATAGTAGCTCGCATCACACATGATCTCGAATGGGAGTTTCCAATCTGGCAGTTGAATCATCAGTGGGGATGTTAAAAGCTCCTTAAGTTTGTTGAATGCTTCTTTGCACCTCTCGTCGAACTCAAAGGAGACATCTTGTTGAAGAATCTTACATAGTGGTGCGGCTATCTTCGAAAAGTCCTTCATGAATCTTCGATAAAAACCTGCATGCCCCAGAACAGAACGCACTTCCCTCATAGTAGAGGGCTAAGGTAAATAAGAAATGATATCAACTTTAGACTTGTCTACTTCAATACCTTTAGCAGATATCACATGACCTAAAACTATACCTTGATCCACCATAAAATGACATTTTTCCCAGTTCAACATAAGGTTAGTTTCTATGCATCGTTCCAAGATAATGGAAAGATTCTCAAGACCTTCATCAAAAGAAGATCCATTCACACTAAAATCGTCCATAAATACCTAAATAATCTTCTCAACATATTCAGAAAAAGTGCTTGCCGTACACCTTTGGAACGTGGTGGGTGTGTTACACAATCCGAATGACATCATCCGGTAGGCAAACGTACCTAATGGGCATGTAAATGTGGTCTTCTCTTAATCTTTCGGTGCGATTGGGATCTGAAGATAACCTGAAAAGCCATCTAAAAAGCAATAATATTCATAACCAGCCAATCTCTCAAACATCTAATCAATAAAAGCAAGGGGGAAATGATCTTTGCGAGTAACAGCATTTAACTTTCAATAATCAATACATACTCGCCACCCAGTTTGTACTCGGGTGGGAATCAACTCACCTTCCTCGTTTTTAACAACAGTGATTCAGGACTTCTTTGGAACCAGCTGGACAGGACTTACCTACTTACTGTCAGAAATCGGATAAATAACCCCAGCATCAAAAAGCTTCAATACCTCCTTCTTCACAACTTCCATCATTGGAGGATTCAGCCTACGTTGAGCTTGCCTTGTAGATTTTGCGTCATCCTCCAATAAAATGCGGAGTATGTAAATGGAAGGGCTTATCCTTTGGATATCTGCGATAGTCCACCCCATGGCCTTCTTATGCTCCCTTAGCATTTGAACTAGCCTCTTCTCTTGAGTCGAAGTCAACTCCGCTGAAATGATAACTGGGAGAGTCTGTTTATCTCCCAAATAGGCATACTTTCGATGTGTAGGGAGTGGCTTTAATTCCAATTCCGGTGCCTGCACATCAGAAGGTAACAACTTCTGGTAAGCTTAAGGTATTTGTATAGAAGCCAAATCATACCTTTTTGGAGAGCTTTCCAATGAGTCCAAGGCAGCTGTCGTTTCCACAA
>JAOQMQ010000002.1:19133969-19146093 GCA_027563845.1 Erythroxylum subrotundum
TCTTTTTATACTCTTAATGAGTGTAAAATGTCCATTTTGCCCTTCCACTAAACCTTACATCCTTATACTCTTAAGTGACTTACCAACAATGCCCTTTATGTATTCTTACAACTTTAATTCAACCAAACCATACAATAAATCCTACTAACATTTACATAATAATTTGTTCCAAAAATTTTATTAATCAAACCTTATAATTCATTTAAATCATGTTTAATTCATCGAGAAAATTTTCAGGGTCCAACATTTTTATAAAGAATATTGCAATAAGTAATAAGCCTAAAGTGATCCATCCTTATAGCATTGCTTTATTTGGGAATAAGGTATACAAAGGTTTTCTTCCATTCCTTGAGGAGAGTTTTCTTATAGAAAAACTCTTACACTGCTTCTGCCACTTCGTCCCCCATTAAATCCCATTTTTTCTGTAAAAAACCTAGTATTATAGCCATCTGGCCTTGGGCCTTTGTCAGGGTTCACTAAGAATATAGCCTCCTTATTCTCATCCAATGTTACTTCCCTTACCAACTTAACCTTACTTTGTTCACTCACTTGTTTAAAACTAGCTACCATCTCCTGTGCAATATCCATGACTCTAGTTTCAGCGCCATACTGTTTAGAGAAAATTTTAAATCTGAGTCTTTCTTTCTTTCCTAGGTTTCATATTTCTGACTAGCTTTATCTTCTAGGAACTTGATGACATTCTTGTTTCTCCTTACTGGGATGGATCCCATAAAGTATTTAGTAAATCTCTCCCCCTCGTTCAACCATGTCATTCTTGATTTTTGTCTCAACATTGTGTTAGTATCTCCCAGAACTTGATTATACCTAGCAACCAATTCAGCTTCCTTTCTCCTTAGCTACATCTCCTCTGGTCTAGTTAATAAACTTTTGTGACATGCCTTTAGGTCCTCTAGTACTTTGTCTATTTCTTTATCTTTAGGCCTTTGTGTATCACTACACAGCTTCCTCATTTAACTCCTCAAGCCTTTTGAGCTTCTTATTTAGGTTATAGCTCTTAGGACCTAGAATAATAGCCTCCATCTCCTGCTTGAGTATCTCACTAAAGCCTGGGTGGTCTATCAAATGGTTAAAGATACTGAAACGGGGACTCCTTTTCCACTCCCTAATTGTCATATCTACAAATATTGGGTTATGATCCGAGACATTAGGTTCCTCAAAAGTAGCACTACTTAGGGGAAATTGCTCCAGCCACTTGCCATTCACCATATATCTATCTAGTTTTCTCAATAAGAACCATTCACCGTACTATTTATTGTTCCATGTAAACTCATTACAATACCATTTCAGATCAGATAACCATGTGTTCTTCATTAGTTCCTGTAACTCTCTACAGTCTTATTGGTTCCAGTTTCTCCGTCCTCTAGTTTTAGTCAATGTTAGGGTACAATTAAACTCCCCTAGCACTATGTATAGGTAATGTAGTCGTTAACTCTTACTAATTCAGTCCACGCACCTTGTCTTAAGAACTTGTGGTTAGCTACATAAACCATTATTACTGAAATCTCCTCACTAATTTATTTCGGCAGAATGTCACAACGTATTAGCTAGTCATTCTTAAACCTGCTTACCATCTCAACCTTTTGAGGATTAAAACCAATTACTACCTTTCCATTCATATGATGATCATGGTTAGTAACCACTTTCCATCCCTTATCTAGGAACCATAAGTGCTCTCCAACTTGTCCCTCTTTATTTTGGTTTCTAACAAACCGATAAAATCTAACCTACTCTTCTTAATTAACTCCTTAACAATACGTTGTTTATTAAGGCTGTTAAGCCCTCTAATATTCCAAGTAGTTATCTTCATCATCTTTTTTTTTCCAAGATCTTTTCCTTCTGTATTTTCTATTCAACCTAGGTATAGTTAATCCTATATATTATTTTGTACTTGATACTTCTCCTCTTTCCTTGAATGGGGTGCCTATTAATCCTTCCTGAATTTCGTCTTTAACTATCTAGCATCAGACTTTTCTTTTTCTACCTAAATGTTCTCCATTACTTCTATAATTTCCTCAGGAGCATATTTCCCCTCATGAGTGTCCCCCACTACTACAACTGTTTGCTCCTATGCTAGCTTCCCCTCTTGATTATCTTTTTTCCTCCATACTTGTTTTTCTTCTTTGGTCTTGGGTTTCCACATATAGGTAACACCTATTACATCTTCTTCAAGCTCTCCATTCTCATTCAACTTCATAATTCTAAGCTTATCTGGGAGTTTCTTTGATATATCTACATCAATGCATACCCTTGCATGCCCTATCCTCTTCATTAAAGTAATATTCTCATCTAACCCTAATGGTTTTCGTATTTTACTAGCAATGAAGCTCATTCCTTCATTAGACCAATACTCCAATGGAACCATGTGTATGTTTACCCATAATGGTATTGTCTCTATTTTATTCATGTCCAATGTGACCTCAAATTACATTGGATGAACCATCAAGTGCCATGGCCCTGCTTCGAGCACCTTTTGGGCATTATCTTTTAAATTGAACTTAAACACGCAAAACTCATATTTATTCACCATATTGTTCGCCAACCCCTTGTTCCTCCATCCTGCGTTTGTCAATTTTTGAATAATTGGAAAGGTCAGCCTCTTCTCTATAAGAAAAATCCCATCAGTGAAGTGCTCCATTTTCTTACACTTATTGTAGTACCTCCAATGGTGCCTAAATAGGTTTTTCTGCTTCTGCTTCCACATACTTAAGTTTTCCCATGTTCTCTATATCTCCCACAATGGAGCTCCACTTAGTTTTCTCCATGTTCCCATTTTCCGCTCATAGAATCTGTTTTTTCAAGGTTCCTTTTAGGGATGGGAAATCTGTGTTGAAGAGTTGGTAGGGAGGTAGGGAGGTAGGTCGGGTTTTGTTTTATTGTTCCATTTTAGGAAGGTGGTTAGTGAGTGAGGTGGTTAACAGGTAAGGTGGTTTGTAAGTTAAATTGAAAGGATCAAAAGGCTACGGGAGAATGGGGAGCGAAATTGGTTGTTTGGGAGAAGGAGAAGGCTTAGAAAGACATTGTAATCATGTTACATTTAATATGTTTTATATGTTTTGGTAGAAATTATACACAAAATTCAAATTTAAAATGATTATACAAGAAAAACATAATTGTCTAGTATGGCAATCACAACCCCTTTATGTAGTAGAAGAATCTATTATGTATATTTAAGATAAATTATTTCAAATATTTAAAATTTTATAAGTTTGTTCAATATATATCAATCTTGATTTTTAACACTAAATAGTAACAATGTTAACTTTATTGTCTTGTAATGTAAGGCATGCTTATAATCAAATATTAATTTTTGTTTAAAGTATATAGATTTGCCCTTTAAGCCTTTATACACATATCTTGCATACTCATTGTTTAAAAAAATTTCGGACTCCCACAAACAATGCATTAGAGGTTAGTCATTGAAAATTTTAAACAAACAATAAATGCAATGTATGATTCTTGCAAACGTTGAGGTTAATTATTGAACAATGTGAGAATTTTACTTATATTTTTTTAAATTAATCGTAACACTCGCTAATTGCCCTTCGTATTCCTTCTACTATCTTTTCATTGCAAACTCATAACATTGTTCAACTTTCCCAAATAACGATTGAGTCTAAGAATAGGTGGTTGCAACGTGGTGGCAAGTTTGATAGATGAAAAAATAAGGAGATTGATAAGAGTGACCTTCTGATGAGTCCAACATTGATGAAAATTAAGAGGTTGATCATGACAGTGATTACTAAACTAGTTTCTAGATATTTATGGTTTTATGAATGTTTTCAAAACTAGATTGGAAGTTAAACTGGGAAAAAAAAAAGAGAGGTTTAAAATTTAAATGGTTCAACCGATATTAGATTGTTATAAAATAGATTAAAGATTAAATAAAATTGAAGAATTTAAAAAATGATTGAAAAGATTGTCTTTGCTCATCGAAAAATTTAAATTTTAATTAAAAAAGAAGATTGTTAAATAAATATTAATTAGTTTATTTAGGTTTATAAAAATTGATTAGTTTACAAACAACAAAAATGATTAAATTAAATCAAACTGAAAAAATAAAATCGAATCAAAAAGTTGGTCAATTCAAAGTTTTCACTGTTAAATCAGTCAAATCGACTTAGTTTTTAAAGCATTGGGTTTTATCATATTTAAATACTATGATATACTAATAAAATTATAGAGGATTTTGATTTTGATAGCTGAAACTGAAAGAACCACTCATAAAATTTTAGAAAAAAAAAAGATTTTAGAAATTAAAAAAAAAGGAAAGATAAATACATACGATATTTGGTTAGATACTACAACATTTAGTAATTAGGGGATATTTAAATCTTTTGTAATGTTAATAAGATGACATGTTAGTAAATTTAACAAATGTTAATAACACCCTTAACATTGGGATAAATACATATAAATTCTTATAATTGATATTATTTAGTGTCATAATTTGAAAGTTAAAAAGTATTTTTTACAAAAGGACTTAAGATATTTAAAATATTTAATTAGTGAAATTGCCATT
The DNA here is from genome assembly GCA_027563845.1 of Erythroxylum subrotundum. Classification (NCBI taxonomy): domain Eukaryota; kingdom Viridiplantae; phylum Streptophyta; class Magnoliopsida; order Malpighiales; family Erythroxylaceae; genus Erythroxylum; species Erythroxylum subrotundum. Next base: position 19,138,510 of record JAOQMQ010000002.1, read on the forward strand.
ATCAATACTCTATTGTACAATTTTATCACATCATGAATATGATCGTGTAATTCAATTTAAATTATGAAAACATATCAACCATGTTTCAACATAATTGATCAAATAACTATGACAAACCTCTCTTTTATAAAACACAAAAAAAAAAAAAAAAGCATTCAACTAACTGATAATTTATAGTAACTCTTCAACTTTAATAAAAACAATATCATAAATTTCAACCATTTAGAAAAAGTGCATCTTTTTTCATTTCATATTTTATTTTATAATTGAAGTTCAAAACATATTTACAGAAAGTACAAGCTCTCCTACTAAAGTTGTATACAAATTTCAAGAATTTTGTGTACAACTAATCTCCAATTTGACGATTACGGACAATCCAGAACGTACTCCATCATTTGACATTTCGATAATCATCTCGACATGGTTCCAGGTATTACAAATTGAACATCATGATATAGGTAAGGGTTGGGCATGACAAGTTCACGAAAAGAAATCATCCCATCAACAAAAATTAGTTGATAAATTGGTTGCAACGTGGTTGAATCTGAAAAATCTGAAAACATCATGACAAGGTCGTATATTCCTTCAGCATCAGCAAAATCTGAAAACATCCAAAGGGCAGTGTTCGTAAACTTGGTAACGCCACTAAGAAAGTCAGGTTGTCTGCATCTCTTGGATGCCACAGAAGCAGACCCGAGTAAAATCGATGGCATACATTCACAAGGAAGTCACCTTATCGAACTGGCATCGCTAACGCAAAGTAGGCATCTGAATTCACTGACATCAATAGCTCTATGACAACCACCTCATTTGGCAAGCAACTCTCGAGCCCTCGTTCGATAAAACCTGCTTGGCACAAGCCGATGTCTTTACAATCATTAAAGGAGGAGATTACAACAAAGTAATCGGAAAATACACTACTTCTAACCAGGAGTTAACTTTCTTCCGCCATACAGCTCGTTTGTTAAAGGATTGGACGACCAGTGATTCACACCTAGCCTGCTAGTAGGTTGGAACCCAACTATTTTTCCTTCAGTTGACAAAACTACCTGTATTCAGACACAAGGTCAACAAATGGTTCTATCAAGTGGCAGTTCAAGAGTGACGATTAAGGCAAGATACGAAAGAATTACATTAACATTCCCAATATGCCGTAGTAGGAAGATAACAGCACAAAGCACAACTCAATTGTTAGGTGGTTTTAGTAACATCGAAGTTTGAAAAATAACTATCTAAATGTAAGTCACGGTTCCAAATTAACATGGCTAGTGTGAGAGGCAAAGAGATCCTCTTTTTTCTGTAAGGTGACCTGTAGCATAGGCAGGACATACGTAAATAAAGCAAAATGGATTACTTGATAGCTAGCAATACTCTGGGCGGATGATTTCATATCCTCGCCAATTTCCTGTATAGAATCCCAATCTATCAAATCTTCCACCCCACTGGAATCAGCTTCATGGGTAATTTTCAAGTACTGTGGCAATTCACCAATCCAAGCCCCATTACTACTTTCTGTTATGATTTCACAGGGCCAGCCAAAAGCATCCTTTATCTTTTTGATAACCAGGACACAAAGTTCTTGCAACTGTAAAACAAGATCTAATTATATATGTGGGAATTTTTAAAAAGAATATAAAAAAAAAAGAAATCAAGAAATCATATTAAATTTTACCATAAGCACCTTCTCACAAACCTAATGGAACAATCCATTGCCAAACATGTTTTTACAGGGAAGAATGAAACTATGCTTTTATACCAAGGTTTAATACTTTAAAACACACTCCTCTGCAGTACATAGATGTAAGCTCATTGTTGCAATGGAACAAACACGTATACGTAGTTAGCAAGATTATATATTACCCACCTTTGCATCATTGAGTGCTTCATTTACAGGATACCTAATTTTGTCTGAGGTCACGGGTCTTGTCTCTTGTGGGTACTTAAACCCATTACGTAAATGAGGAAAACAAAACTGACTAAGTACACTCGCAATAATGAGAAAAACTCCACTTGCAAGACCAAGAGACAAGGTACTCAGTAAAGAACTGTTACGCTGTAAAGAAAAAGAGAGATCAATAGCATCAGTTATTATAGGCTAAAAACAAAGTTAAAACAATACAATTGTAGTTTAGCTATAATCATCACACGTAAATCACAAGCATTTCTGAGGATGCATTTGGAAACAAGATTGTACCCTGCCACCCTAAACAGAATTAAGGTATATGGGCATGGAAAGGAAATCATACGAGTTAAGTTCCAAGAGTCATAAATAGGAAAAGAAAAGGAAAGGAGTTTAAGTTTAAGGAAACGGGAAACATTGACAACAGATCACGTTGAAATGTTATTAGCATCCCAGCTTAATTAGGGTACCAAAGAATAGGATGCTATAACACTTCAATAACGGTCCCTGGCTGAATCAAATATCATTAGCAATAGGATTTAGGATGGCTCGCTGGCTTTTCACATGTTAATGATCCAGAATAGAAAAAGCAGACAAGTATCATTGGAATACCTTTTTGTTGGACAACCTAGCAAATTTTGTCACAACACCACAAGACAGATCTTTATGGGGCAATGTGTATGTATCTTCATAAAACATATCCAATATCTCAGCCAATCCAACCTACAAGAACGAGAGAACCTAGTAAGAACAAAGAAGAAGACAACAGAGCAACACGAAATCCAAGTACAGCTAGGAATGACAACTGGAGCCCTGCCTGGCCCAAAGTCAATGGGCCAGACCAGGGTTGACGGGCTTTGGGTCAGCTCAAAAGCCGAACCAGCCCAATCCCCCCCAGCCCGAGTGGAAAGCAACAGGCATCAGGCCCGGCCCACTGCCATATTCCATAGCCCAGTGATGGAAAAATGGTAAACTACCATTTGGGTGTGTGTCAAAAGAACTTCCCAAGTATTCTCAGCAGCTTCTCTCCAGCCTTCAAATTTTACATGCTTGAAATTATCAGCATTAATTTGCATCCTGTAAGCGGGAACATATTCCCTTGCCCAAGAACTGAATTCAGGACCACCAATATTTTCTAACTTATAATGCGCTTCTGGCACCCACCAAGTGTACTTATCCCTCATTTTCAATCCATTATACCTCTTCTTTGCCAAATTAAAACTCTCTAACAAATTCTTGGCATTTTCAATTATCTCATTGTCAGACAATTTATAAATGGTGACTGAGGAGTCGCCGGACACAACCCTGTTAGGCGTTTGAAACCACTTGAAATAATGACTTGAAGTGTCCCCCAACCGATCGCCAAGGAAATGACTTTCCGTGTTTTGAAGAGCAGCAGCGCAAATAGCTTCCGTAAGCAGAGATGTAACCTTTTCATCGGATGCACTAAGGCGGAAGGAGACCTGCTGATACGCAATTGCATACATAAGGAAAACCGAACCCATGAGTATGAAGTGGGCAACACCACACAACAGGAACCAGACTACAGTTAACTTATTCGACAAAATAGCACCAATAACAGCTTTCCAACCTCTCTGGGGTTTTCAGGATCCTCCATGTTCCTCATAGAACCGGGACTAAACACAACAAGTTCAAAGTTCCAAAGTTGTTGCAAAACCACTTGCCTAAATGTCATAGCTAGAATATTCTGCGGCGTAGACACTGAAAGAACATCTTCTTTGAGAGAACTTCTAAGTTTGCTCGCTTTCTCTTTCACTTTCTTTGCAGGCAAAAACTGTAAATTTAATCAGAAAACGAAAAGAAACAAAGAGAATTAACTTCTAGCCGATTCAAAGCAGGTAGAAAAAAAAGCCGAGTTGCTTAATTTATGAAAAGGAAGACGGACCAATCGAGTAGAGACGGTGGCGTGGTCATCGCCGGGGCCAGGGAAAACAGTCTCCACGACCATGACGGGAGCTCCGGATCGAATGTGGTCATCAGCGGAGCGGCCTCCATCGGCTGCGGCGGCGGTGAGGGCTTGGTGGTAGGAAACGGAGCCGAATAAGCTGAGGCGAGAGGAGTCGTTCTCGAAGGTTCTAAAACAAGGGAGTGTATTGTCGTTGGGTTCAGTAACGAGGCGGAGGATTTCGTCGGTCTGTAATGTGCAGAAGAGAGCTGGGTAGTGAATTCTGGAAATGGACAGGGGCTGTTTGGGAAGAAAAAAAGCGTTGCTGCCAGCGAGGAGATGGGATGGAGGGGAGACGAGGCGTGGGAGATGGTAAAGACTGGTCATTATGGATAGTTCTCCAGCCCGCTCGCTCTCGCTTTAGGGATTGGTTTTAACTTCTGAGTTTAGAATTTGGATTTTAACGTAATGCTCATTAGAATTTGGAATTCTCCAATGCGAATTGTTCGGTAAAAAATGTATTTTTATTTTAATAAATATTAAAATATATATCAGATTTTATTTAGATTATATACAAATAATCTTTGTTCGTGGCAATTAATTTTGTTATCAAATAAATACTTGGCTTTTGAAGTAATGTTCATTAAATTTTGGAGTCTACTACCCGTATTGTTTGGTTAAAAAAGGTATATTTTTAATTTAAAATTTTGAATTAAAATATATATCACATTTTATTTTGGAGTATATAAAAATAATCTTAACATTTTAAAACTATCTAATTTTATCTTTGGACAGGATGAACCTTTAACAAAATTAAGTCTTTGTTAAGTAATTACCATATTAATATTGATATGACGTCATTTAATCTTTTATTATTTAGATAAAAATTACATTGTCATATAAAATTTATGTAACATGTAGGTTTCGCTCGTTTACATTTAATTATAACTCTTCTTCTTCTTCTTCTTCTTCTTCTTCGTCGAAGTTAGATGTTAATTTAGGATATTCTTCAACTTTGTTAAGGAGATATGATGACTTTTATTGTGAAGCCTCAACTAAATAGCTTGCAGCATTACAAGAAATTGTATTTTTAGTGAAAGTAAAAGTTGTCACTAAAAGCAGTAATATTAGTCACTATTATTAATAGTGTCCAATTTTTAAAGTCGTCACCTACCGTCACAAATACCTCCGTCACTAATAAAATAGTGACTAATTTAAGATATGGTCACAATTATGAATCACTTTTGTGACACAAATACTGACACTAAAACTTGTGAAATTTATGACAAAACTATATAGTCACAATAACTTTACATGTTTGTGACAAGTTTATCATCACAAATAATATAAAATAGTGACGAATTAAGTCGTAACAATACTTCATTTTATTGTGACAAAAGTACCGATACTAAAACTTATGGAATATGTGATAAAATTGTATTGTCACAATAACATTACATATCTATGACAAATTTGTTGACACAAATAATATAAAGTAGTGACAAATAAAATCGTAACAACACTTCATTTTATTGTGACAACATTATCGCCACTAAAATAATTGAAAATAGTGACAAAATATTTGTCACTCGTGCTTTTTTTATCAGTGTCCATTACTTCTTGGTCACTAATATTTTAAGGAAAAAGTGTCAACATCATTTTGTCATAGAAATGAAAAATTGTTCTTAAAAAAATAGTCACTAATGTGTTTATTACTATCACAAATAAAAATATCAATTCAACAATAAAATTGCATTATTAGTAAAAAAAAAATTACAGTGATCATATTGTCTAACATATTTCGACACAAATATGAAAGTTATATATTACAATAATATTGTCACTAAATAAAGATTATATGTTACAATAAATTTATCACTAATCATGTTTGTCACATCCTTTGGGCAATCTTCCTTTACATCCTCTCTAGCTGTAAACTTTTTGCAGGGATCTTTGAACAAAGTGACTGCATATCTAGAAATATAGGGCAGGATCAATGAGAAAGGGAAAGCATAGATGAACTTGTACAAAAGAAGGGACAAAATAATGCAAGACTAAACCCACTGCAAACAGTACTGATCGTAATAAGGTTGATTGCATCATTACTTGCAGATGGTATTAGGACATAAAGGGTTACACCAGCAAACTGCAACAGAATAACATCCAAAGTCGTCTTACATTTTATTCATTCAAAATATATAGATTGTAAATACAAAAGCCGCTAGAATTCTTAAAATAGCATGCATTTGTTTTTACGTTTACCGTTCTGTCAACGTTGGAATTTAATTCAGCCCTAACTGATAAGGGAAGCAACTCCAATATCAACTTGTGCTTGTTCATTTTGGAAGTATTACTAAAGATGGGCTCATTTATGAAGGACATTGATTAACTGGATCCAAATGTAGCAGAAAATTCTCTGTAACCTGATTCTTTTGACACTTGCTTTGGCCTCTACTGATCAGGATGGTAACATACAAGACATAATGTTAGGACAAGTTCGGTCTCCCAATATAGAAGCCTATTTCTGATACAATCCCATATTTACTTTCCTATTACATGAACATTGTTATGGAAACTAAAACCCAAAAAAGAAAAGGTCAACTTAAATTTATTATACAAGTGAAGAGAAAAGTAGAAATCTGTTTTAGGGGAAAAAAAAAATTAAAAACAAGATACATGTATTGAATGATAATGACAAGCTAATGATGCTTTACTATTATGTAGGGTAAAAGTAAACCAAAGAAATGATTGGAATGATCACAAAGATCCTTAGTTAGTTCTAGTATCCCAAGTAAGGTGTGCTAAGATGCCTGCATTCAAATGATCTTCCATCATGAACTCTACTAAATCAGACATTAGATATGCACATCCAGATCGGGTTAATGATGGCAGGGCCTCTTTCTTGGAAAATTCAGATATCCGTTAATGTACTATCCCTTTTAACTAGAAAGCAGAAAGCCAGTGAGTGATTTTAATTCTGTTAGCTAACCAAGGAGATTAAAAAGGACAAAGGCATTTGGAAGAGAGTAGGTTGATGACCCACCAAGGAAAGTCGTTGTTCACAATACAACTCATGGCATTCGGCAAGGATCTGAACATATTCTTTTCTTGTTGCTCGGCTTTCAATTTCCTCGAGAACATGTTTAAGCTGAAAATGCTTAAAGTTGTTAACTATATCTATAATTAGCCATATCACATGTCAACCCATAGTTTTGTTCCCATTTAGTACAAAATTATTTCATCCAATGCCATGTCACTCGCATAAAATCAAAATTTGCACTTGCAACTGATAATCAAAATGAAGTTTTGAAAAAAAAAAAGTCACCTCACTTGCAGCTACCTTAAATCGCAAGTAGATTACAGATGCCTCTACCCCTTCTGACAGAGATGCTTTATTGCTATTAGTGCTCCAGATTGCTGCCTGGACATGATGAAAGAAACAAGTAAAGGCCCAAGTTAAAAATCACATCCACATTCACTGAAGCTTTTCGAACATCCACATGTAAAGCTCACTTGAGAAGAAGCTCCCTTCATCTAACACCCCACTCCCGCAAGACTCAAACCCGACATCGATGGTAATATCTGAGTCCGTACCCCACAAGGGTGGCATGCTAGAGCACTAAAACAATCAAAAGTTCGTATAAAAAATTTTTTTTTGAAACACTAACATATTTTTACAAAATTCGATATTCAGATTGGGCCCACTATCATTTATAAATATTTGCAATCAACACATTACAATCATTATAATTTCCAATAGCCCATTTGGAGCCCATTA
>JAOQMQ010000002.1:19210456-19223946 GCA_027563845.1 Erythroxylum subrotundum
TTAACTCCAACAAAACCCCTAGGTTACAGGTTCAAGTCTTGGGAGCTCCAGATCCTCTGTGGGCTTCGGAACCCACATCAAGACACCTGGCATACCGCAAAGGGACAATACCTGGCTGGTGAGGCTCCCAGCCCAAACCAGAATCGAATCAACTCACTGCTCCTGCGATTTTGACCGGCCGCAATAAAGAATATGAATGCTTTTCACGATTCTATGATATAGGCAGAATAGCTAAAGAATTTAGAAGTAGGGTCAAAAATAATATACAAGATAAGACTCACGTAAAATATGATTGATAAAAATGTTATCTACTTAATTTAAATTTAATTAGTTTGTTGAGTAAATTCAAAATTAACTTAATTTGAATGAGATTTTAACCTTCTAAGAAAATATTTAATAATTTCTTAATTTAATAGTAAGGGCAGTTATTTTGAATAAAATAATAATAGAGACCAAATATTTATTTAAATTTCTCATTTTATTTAGTTCTGTAATGTAAATTAATACTTACTTTTTATGTCTTTTTAATTGTTAGATAAAATAAGTAACAATTTGTTCCTAAAAAGTATTATGGATGTTAACAAGCTTACTAAAGCTGACTTCTTAGACTAATTTCAAAACTTAAAATTTGATCTTAAGTAAGCAAAAAAAGTTGTATGTTCCTAGCAATGTAATTCTGCCACCTAGATGCAACTGATAAAGTTTGGAAAAGTTATTAGTGTCATATTCATAATTTTGAGTAAGCTACAACTGTGATATTGACTAGTATGTCTCCTAAGCATCAAAGACCATATGAAATGGATGCTCCTACTATAATTTTGCATATTAAAGAGTTGTTTAGTGCACAAAGTGGACTAGAGAGATATTAGACCTTTAGAGCATTACATTGATGCAAGATGGTAGAAGGATCTTCAATAAAGTTGCATGTATTGAAGATGATTAGCTACATTGAGAAATTAAGCCAATTAAGTTTTTTTTTTCACTAAACCATGAGTTAAGCATTAATTTGGCACTTCAGTCTCTTACTTTGATCTTTTCATAGTTCATCATGAACTTCCATATTAACCAAAGGGATATAGCGTTATCTAAACTATTGAATATGCTTAAAACAATAAAGGGATGCCTTAAGAAGGAACTCTATTTTATTATTTGTTTGGATTCCTCTAGAAGCAAGAAAGAGTGCTTTAAGAAGATTAAAACTATTTATTAAAAAAAGAAAAGGCTTCTACTAAAGTAGAAAAGGCAAATGGTGGTGTCAGGAAGAAGAAAAGTAATAAGGCATATGTTTAAATTATAGAGTTGATGGCACTGGGATAGGAAGTGCAAAACTTATCTTGCTATCTTAGAAGATGGGAAGCTTAAGTTAGCTCTCATCTTAAGGTATATTCACTACAGTAAAGAGTGCTTTAGGCAATAACCTATTTGTATCAATGTAAAAATGTGTTGTTAAAAATTAACATAATGCAACATTTTTTAAAATATTGCCTTTAATAATATTAAAAAACAATGATAATAATAATTTGTTGCTACATATAAGAAAAGGCAAAAAAAAAAACTTAAAAAATGGTTGCAATAAAGTCTTATATATGCAACATCTAGAATTGTTGCTATAGTTCTAGTCATCTATTTACTAAAGGGTATTTACTAATGTTACATATTTATTTATATAGCTATTTACTAATATATATTTAAAATATAAAATTTCTCTATTTACTAATGAATATTTATAATATGTCCAGCAAAATTAAATTACCACCAATTTTTATTTAGTAAAATTAAAACACATGATACAATTGCTCTAAAATACACAGAAGTACGTGTAATATATACATATATGAAGGTGTCAAACTCTTTTTACCTAATTTGTCTCCCGTTTTAAGACAAAACCTAATCCCATGTTTCTATCCAATTCTTTTCTTTGTACACCCCTCGTTCGAAACTTCTCAATTATGCAAGTAATATGTATTTTACTTGAATTCCAATGTTTGTATGTATTACTAAGGTTAAAGATTTTTTTTCTTTAATTGAGATCACTGTTCATCTGGGTTTTATTGTTTTCATCATTAGCTTAGGCAATTGATAGGTATAAAATAGGGGAAAAGTAACTACTTGCTTCATTTGCTCAAGTAACTACTTTCTGGATTATCTTCAATATTTATGTATTTCCTCAACTAACCTGTAACCTATAATAGTAGAAGTGGGCCTCTCTAACTGGTGAATAGTGGTGGGTGTCCACTAATAGCCATTCCTAGCTCGGCTATGACAACACAATTCCAGGAGGAGTCGGTAATGGGGCATCCTTCGGACCTGAAAAATGTGTGACACTACTCGTTTTATTTCCTCAACTGAATACTTTTTGGATTATCTTCAATGTTTCCATATTTCCCTAACTAAATTCTTTATGGATTATCTTCAATGTTCTTTCTCTGGTTTTATACTTGTTGGTTGTAAGAGAAGATGTGATGACAAGTTTATTATAATTTTCTGATTGCAAAATGATTGCTTTACTTCTCTTGTTAGAATTACCCAATAGACAATTTTGGCTCTTTTGCTGACCGACTGATTTTTAGTTGTTCCTTCCCAATCATCCTATAATCGTTCAAGATTATATTTTTCTTTATTCACCTCTTCGTTCTATCGCGAGTTGTCAGTTTCTTCACTTCTTTGTTAATAACATTTTATTCTAATTTTACATACTTGCAATTACTAGACAACACTTAAGCAGCTCTGTGAAGATTTTGAACCAAATGAAGTGATCTAGGTAACTATAACCCATTTAGGTTAACAAGCTCTTCTAGTTAACCTAAATGGGAAATCCAAGGCTAAGGAATACAAAGACCCTATGTTGACCCAATTATTTCTTATAAGCAACATTCACTATATTGTGAGATTTGTACGAAGGTTTGGTTTATATAAAACATATTATAAATTACATATCCTTAAAATATGTTATAGAATAGGGGCAAAGTTACTTAAGGAAAAGAATCCTACAATACAGGCAGTTTCCATCTCTTTGTCAGTGCTTTGTGGTTTAGTTTCTATTACACCATTTACACGTTAGTTTTGTCATTTGTTTTGCTTTCTCTTCATGTCTCATGCATGTTAGGTACCAGGAATTGTTTCTTCATTGTTATGACCCTAGTTTGTCATTAGGCCAAGTTTATTTAAAATACAAGGATGTTCCTTTATTCTAGTTTTTGACTTAGCAATTGAATTAGAATTATATTTTAGTAGTGATTGCCAGTTTTCAGGGAATTTATTAATAGTGTTCTTGTTTTTCTTTAGACTCAATCTCTATAAATAATTCTTGGGATGGTAGTAACCAATTAAGTTAAATCGTTCACTTTGTTTGTTTCTTTTTTGAGCTTGATAACTATCCTAAAGCTTTTAATCATTGCTCTCTTACTCTTAAGTATTTTGCAATCAAGTTACATTTACTTCTAACTTTTAACATCCTAAATTATATTGCTAATCAATAGAATAAAATAGCTCAAAAATATAGTAAGGACATTAAAATCATTCTACTTATAGGATGAAGCTTTGGAAAGATGCTAAGGTACTTTGATATGATAAAAAGATACATGAGTTGTTCACATTCTCACTGTATTACCATTATGATTTTATTCACTTATTCTCAAGGCAGAATCATACAAGAATTTCATGTTTGGGCTTCGACATATAAAAGGTATCTTATCTTTATTTATTCTTTTATATGTAACTTCAATGCTTTTAGTTTACGAATGACTTTGGCTACACAAGGGTCCATATCTTTTGTACTCCCTAGCATTTCTTTATGTTTTCTTTAGTATAATATCTTTCTATTAACATATAAACTCTAACTGAGGAGGAGATTTTTAAAGCATTTTTCTGAAATATTCTATTCTTCCAAATCATACATATCAATGTGAAGAATATTATATGAAAAAGTTCTTTAAGTTAATATTGTTCATCTTATTGTCTTTTGCATTGAGATCAATTGCAAATTACTATTGCTTATTTTTCCATTTGCAAACATATTGCACCCAATGTGGATTGAAAAGACTATGCCTTCTGTCTTTGTTTATAAAAAGAATTAAATAATTGTATTGTTAGTTTTGAACTAGATTAATTTGTCTTTATTAAATGGAGATTACAATAAAGTAGTTGGTAGTTCATTCTTTAAATATATCAACATGTTTATGAGCATAATTGTTTTCAAATCATTCTAATCTACTTCCTTTTTTATTTTTTTTTAAATGATGATTAAGAATAGATAAGGAGGTACTTGTGAAGGATTTTGAAGTGCCTATACATTTTTTTAAATTTTTAGTTGACACACTTATATTCCATATGGATTAGACAAAGAAAATATAGGTGCATATTTTAGCTAATAATTTTTTGTTATTGTATTTTGAATATGTTAAAGGTTGAATTTAATTAATTCCATATGAACGATATGATATGTATGGTTACTTTCAATATTATGTATCGTTATTTTAATAAAAATTAATGAATGTTGTTGTTAATAAAAGAAAAAACGGTTATTTTGTTATTAGATACTGTTGCCTTAAAAATTCAATTCGTTGCATTATAAAGATTCAAATTGCTGTTATATTTGTTCAACATAGTTGTTATAGTTTGAAACTGCTTTGTTGCCTTACTCAAAATTTCAGGCAACATTATTCATTGTGTTGCCTAATAAAAAAATGTTGTTGCCTTACACCTATAGCAATCCCCCTTTATTTAACAATATAAATTTTGATGCCTTATTAAAAAAGCAAAAATAATTATACTTATAGTGATGTTTTTGTCTATTGTCTAAAGCTCTTTTTGTTGTAGTGATTTATGAATGAGATCAATCTTTCTACTTCAGTTCCACATTCTTCATTATTAGATACTAGATGCGGTTATTTATAACAATATGCAGATGGTGAAAAAGAGTAGATTATTAAGGAAAGGTAAAGTAGACCCGGGAGTTGGCAATAAAGCAAAGGTTGCTACAATAGCTACAAGAACTTCTAGTTTAGCTTTATCCTCTAGCCTTATAATAGAACTAGATAATTGTTACCTTTTTCAGTCAATGAAAGAAATATTATTTCCATTTATTATTTACATTTGAATGGATTTTTATTTATTATAAAGAATAAAGTTGTTTTTCTACTTTTACTTTAAGTACTTTGTATGAATTATATCTTGAAAGATCATTCCCTAATATAAATAGTAAAAGAAATAAGTGAACAAAATTGATATTAATTATGGAATTGTAGGTTAGGACATATAAAAAAAGAATCATAAAATTACATAAAGAAGGATATTTGGATCCTTTTAATTATGAAATATATGAAACTTGTAAATCATTTGGATAAGATGACCAAACTATCCTTTAATGGAAACGAATAGTATGGCATTGAGTAATTGGAGCTTATACATTTAAATATATATGGCCCTATGTCTACTGGCATCAGAGGGAGGTGCTTTGATTTCTTTGCATTCACCTATGATCATTTTAGATATGTTTATGTGTATTAAATGAAACAAAATTCAAAATCATTTGAAAAGTTCAAAGAATTTAAAGTTAAAGTAAGTATCAAGACACTCAGATCTAATCAAGGTAGTGAATACTTACATCATAAGTTTCGTGGTTATTTAAAATAGAATGAGATTATATCACAACAAACTACATATGGAACTCTATAACATAATAAAGTGTCTGAAAGGAGAAATCATACTCTATTACATATGGTACATTCCATAATGAGTCATGCAATCTTTCCTATCTTCTTTTGTTAATATGCCCTTGAAACCACTGATTACCTTCTAAATAATATTACATTTAAATCAGTTAACAAAGACTAGTAGTAGACCAAATTTATCGTGTAGTCTTTCCTATCTTCTTTTGGGAATATGCCCTTGAAACCACGAATTACCTTTTAAATAAGGTTACATCTAAATCAGTTAACAAAGACTAGTAGTAGACGAAAGTTATCATACATAAAGATTTAGGGAATTAATGCTTATGTGAAGTATACAATATCTAATATGGCTCAAGCTAAGTTAGATATATGCAAATGTAAGGGTGTTTGAAATAGAGTATCGAATATCAGTTTTACCATCCTTTTGAGCAAAAGATATTTGTATTAAGACATATTATGTTCCAAGAAAGAGATTTTATTCTTAAGGAAAGTAGTCAGACTGAGTTAGAACTTAGAAGAGTTCAAGAACCATAAATGCACAACCAAATGGAACTTGAACCTCAACTTTATATATGTGATGTACAATCAAGAGTTTAAGAGACTTATAGTATGTGACGCATTAGTAGGATACATCTTCCCCTTCCTAAATTAGATCTACATATTGGAAAGATGAAAGATAATGCATTACTCATGGATGATGAGCCTACAAATTTTAAGTAAGCAATTTCTAATATTAATTCTTTAAAATATCATGAAGACATAATATCTGAATGGAATCCATCTATGTCAATTAAGTATGGAGTTTAATGGATGCTCTCGATGGTATTGTACCTATTAGAAGTAAGTGAATTTTTAAGAGAAAAACTAATATAAATGGTAATGTACACACATAAGTAAGGCTAATGACTAATGGTTATAAATAAAAATAAGAAGTTGATTTTGATGAAACCTTTTTGCCAGTAGCTATAGTTAGGTTTATAAGGATCTTATTGACTATATATGCATATAATAATTACAAAATCTGGCAAATAGATTCCAAAACAACCTTTTTGAATAGAAATTTTCTTAAGGATATGTGTGTGACCCAACCTAAAGGTTTTGAGTCTAAAAGATTTTCTAATTAAATATGTAAGTTAAAAAAATTATCACAGAGTTGGAACATCTATCTTAGCTAGACAATCAAAGAGTTTGATCTTATCAAAAAGGTAGATGAACCATGTGTCTATAAGAAGTTTAGTGAGAGAATAGTCATCTTCTTAGTGCTATATATGGATGATATATTGGTAATTGGAAATGATATACCAATGCACTAATATGTAAAGATTTGGTACTCTAAAAGCTTTTTCATAAAGGATACAGAAGTATTTGATATTCTACGACTAAAAATGTAGCACCCCACTCTCATAAGACACATACTCGATGTTCTGAAGGATATCTGAGTACGTACGCCATAAGGGTGGCATGTTAGAGCGGCCACATCACTAACTTAAACATGGTATCGTCAATTGAAAACATAAATATCACAATATTTAAAAACCCCATTCCTCATTTTCATTTCTTAAACAATATGTACATTGTAGCTTTACAACAACATCCATATATGTACATTATCAAAAACTAATCAAAGTTTACATCACTGTATACAGAACATACTATATACATGAGGAACTATACAAAATTCCATCTAGATCCTTCAATCTTAGTTGACCGACCTTTAAGCCATTTCTTTTGTCCAAAAGTAGTACTAGATCTCTTCTAAGTTGTCTTAGAAGTTAAGTCCACTCTCTCTAGCACCTGAAAAGTCAACATTACAATTTTGATGAGTTTTGCAAACTCAGTGAGCTACCCATCATCGATATCTCACTCAAAACACATAACACATACAGTTCATTTCACTAATAATCATATAGCATCACATATCACTCTGATCACTTATTTCACTTTTCACATTCAGAGCAGTCAAACAAATCATTTTGATCATTTAAAACATACATGTCAATTTTATATGCAATGCTCATGAGACTCACTTTCATTTATTACTTTGTTGTGACTGAGTGCCTTTTTACTGGCCTATATCCCTTGTGAATACCGGGCTTGTTTCAGATATTGTCCCATATCCCTTTGTGGATACTGGGCACATTAGCAACTAAGTCTGTGGCTCTTTTATATATTCTGAGCTTTAAGCTCTTTTAGACTGGTCACTCTGGTTACAACTACCTTTATGTTATCATGCATTCATGTAATGAAATGCATCACATATATTCAATCAATCAAATGTGTTCAATGTTACACATTCATATTCACTATCACAATCTCATTCACATTTATCATCGGACCTTGGTCTGGCATTCAACATATACATTGAGAATCACTTATTTAGTCAAATTCACATTCAGTGAGCACTTCCAATATGTTATTTATGCATCAAACGTCTCGGGCAGTCAATGTCCCGAATCAACACAATCACATTCACATAATAATTCAATACAAAATTTAAAACAAACAATTAATCAAGTGAGACCATCTAGGTTACTCACAGTATGCTCCAGATAGTTATTGCCTCGAACTCTCGTCAATGTCTAGATGTTGTCGCTATAATTGCTCTTCTATATCATGCAATACAAAGACATTTTCACATTACTAATTTTCACATATTCATAAATACTCAATCATATACATATGTATATATGACATGCATAATGCATGCTCAATGACAATCTCAGGTATATTTCCTTAATTTATATCTTATGATCATTCAAACCTTTTCATTTATATGATATTAGCTTATTCTTACGTTTACAGCTCAAGAACACTTGGTTATTCTAATATCATCAATCAATCATTCACTAATCTGATCCTAACATTATATGATCACACAAGATCCAATTTATCATCCACCTTGACTTAATACACATCATTCACCTTCTTTGGATCACATTATCTTTCATAGGATCTCTTTTATTCTTATAACATCTCCAAAATTTCAGATCTAAACACTTGGTAAACAATAATCCATTCTTAGTGAATTCAGATGTTGGATCCTGAAATTTTTCTAATTTATTTATTATGTGTTTAATTATTTATTTTTTGTTTGTTTGTTTGATTATTTATTATTTTTGAATTTAGTCATTAATTAAGCAAGTGTGAGTAGAAATTGGGGTTATTAAATAGAAAGATTAGAATTAAATTGGAGTATAGTATGGTATTAATGGACTATGTTGTTAAATGGGCATTACATTAAGATGAAGGGCAAAATTGGAAAGGCTAAGTAAGTGAGGGGTATAATTGGAAGAACAAGCTAAAGATGAGTCTTGAATTAGAAGAAGAAGAGAGAATGTCGAGAGTGTGAGAAGAGAAGAGAAGAGAAAATATGAGAGAAAGAAAAGAAGAGAAGAAAAATCGAAGAAGCTAGGGAAGAAGTAGGAAAATCGTGGGAAGAAGAAGAAATCAAGCTTGTAAGGTAAGTTAATCATCTTTTCTTCTTGCTGATTAGAGAAATGGGTTGTGTTGAGAATGAAGGAGTTAGAGAGAGAAAAGGGTTTTGTGTTGGAAGATGATTTAAGAGAACCCATTGATTCCTAGGGTTTCTAAGCTAGTTTTTGGATTTCCTAACCTAGATGGACTATGAGTAGGTTAGGTTTGAGCTTGATTTGTGTTAATTTCATTTGTTGTGATTATGGAAGTTTTAGAGGATTCCATTTGAATTTGGATTGAATAAGAATTTTGGTTGTGTTAGGAAATCAAGAAAAACCTACCCAAGAGCAAGAGGAAGAGCATAATTGAGTTTGGATTTTCAAGCGAAATAAGGTGGGTAAAATATTTACGGCTATTGTGTAAATGGGCAATGTGCCTATGTGTGTGTGTATATGCTTAAAATTCTAAATTGTGAATTGTCGTAATGTGAAAAATGCATTATGATGTGTTTTATGTTATGTTATGCATTGAAAGATGTATGACATTTCGATATGGTTAAATTGTGAGTATGATCATGTTATGCCATTGAATTGTGTCATGGCATTTTGTATAAAGAAAAAGCATGAGAATATGAATTTGTGATTGATTGAATTGAGCATGAGAGTTGATTGTGTTTGGCCAATAATGGAACCGTTTTGTAGTCACGTGTACGTCGACATAAAGCCTTCTCCCGACTGCCCGCTTGTGGCATAGGAGATCTGAAAAGTGGACTCGTTTTGTTCACACTGTAAACTTCGATTTCTCCGTTTTATTCCACGAAACCCTCAAGTCATTTGTTTATGCATTTTCATTTTGATATGTTAAGTTATGATGCAATTTGAGTGTTATGCTTTGATGATAAATTACATCTAATATGTTTCATGTGATGATGTATTGAACTATGAGTTATGAATTGGAATTGTGAATGTTGAACTTACATTGCTAGATTAAGATAAGATGTGTATACCTATATGAATATTCACATATATGTTTGATTGTGTGACTCTTTGCCAATGGCCATAAATATATTAGCCACTGAGCTGTGTAGCTCAACCCATCATTTTCTGTCCTTAGGTGCAGAAATAGAAGATTAGCGATTCTTGCAAGGCATTCGAAAACTCCAAGATAGCTAGAAATCATTTGTACTAAGTTAGTGACTACTTTGGATAGCTTTATAGGCATATCAAACATAAGCATTCTTTTGTATTTTGTATCTTGTGTTAAGACTTTGATGTGTATGTTGATATGTAAGTAAAGCTTGTTCAAACATTTACTTTGTTTGGAAATGAGAATGAGAATTTGAGAAGTCTCTTTTTGTATGATTATGTTATTTTAAAGGTTGAGTATGATGGATGTGGAAGTGGAATGTGTATGTGCATATTCTTCTTAGTTGAGATTCAAGAGTAATGAAATATACTCATATTCTTTTTAGTTGAGATTCAAGAGTAATGAGATATACTTAGTAGTTGAATTGATACGAAGTGGTTTTTCACTAGAAGGATTGAATTTGGGAAGATTATGAGTGAACATGGTGTTAGAATGGATGTAGGAAGCATTGGAGAGGCTTTGGAGGGGTTTGAGTGTCACATATGTCCATTAGATGGACATTAGGTCCATTAAACGGATCTTTTTGGGTCTAAAAATGCCCCCATCCTAGTGCATGTCCGTTAATGGACATTAGTTCCGTTAAACGGACCTTCTCGGGTCTGAAAAGCACCATGTCTGTCTAACAGACATCCACTGGACAACTACAGTAAATTGTGATTTTGACCCTTTCAGAGGCAGAATCTCGCTTCTAGTTCTTCATAAAAGTTGTATTTCTTGAAATCCTCTTTCAAACCGTCAAAAACTACCTCAATCCGACATCGCTATTGCAAGTTATGGCAATTGCACCAAGACAGGTACAATATGATTGAGGACATAAACATGTTTGATTCTTTTGGCCATAACTTCATCATCCGACCTTCAAATGAAGTGATTATTGAAGCAATGGATTCCTAAGACATCTTTCTACCTTTACAAAAAATTTGATAGCCTTTTGGGTTGAGTCCAAAAAGATTGATTCAAAGAAAGTAAGGGTTCATTGAAATAACCCTATAAGAAAACCCGCTCACGCTTTATGACTCTGGATAGTTGGGCTCCGAAAATGAGGTCCAACATCTTGTGGTATCAGAGCTTAGGCTTTAAAGAGTCCTAGGCTTAGAATACGTTGAGCTATGCATTATTATGATATGTGATAAATTGTTTGCATTGTAAATTGATTGATTGCATTAAATGACATGCATATCATACATACATGTAGGAAATAGGATTAAAATAAAATGTAAGCTAATAGTTAGTGTTTCTATTGAAGGAGTGAAATGCCACCTCGTAGAAGGACACGAGGAGTTTTGCAAAGATCAGTTACACCTGACCCTCCACCAAGAGAGGAGGGCACGGATGAGACTAGAGCCACAGGAGATGATGAGGCTTCTGTAAGGCACGGTAGTGGGCCCTTTCGATCAAATACACGGGATTCGCTATTCCGTCAGAACAAGTGCTTACCTTAGATCCGAGGATGTTTCAAGCCTTCACTCAGACGTTTGTCCAGGCTATGGGATAGATTCCCCAATCTTCTGCTCTGGCCCCAGTTAAAAAGGGGAAACAGTTCGACAAGCTGAGGAAGTACGAAGCAGTGGACTTTTACGGGACCATTGATCCCTAGGAAGCTGAGACATGGCTGAGAACGATGGAACGAATATTAGAGCAGATGGATTGTGAAGATGACGACAAGGTTGAATATGTTGCGAGTTTGCTACAAGGGGATACACTGCATTGGTGGGAGAGTGTCCCGGAAAGCCAGATGAAGCCACCGATGTTGGCATGGAAGGACTTTCTAATTGTTATAAGAAGAAGTATTTGTCTGAAGTGCACATCCAGCAGAAGCAGAGAAGTTTTTGAGCCTCACCCAGAGGGAGATGACGGTGAGCGAATATGAGCACCGATTTACACAATTGGCCTAATATGCAGCTAAGTTAATGATAAGCGAAGCGGCTAGGTGCCGAAGGTTTGAAGCGGGACTGCACTTGGCCATCAGAGAGAAAGTGGTGGCACAGAATTTCTGCGACTTCAAACAGCTGGTTGAAGCAACATTGAGAGTGAAAAATGTGGAGAACATCAAAAGTGCGGTGAATAAAAAGAGGAAAGGGAGAGAACAGTTTAAGAGGGGAGGCGGTGCTCCTATGTCAGAGAGGAGTGCCAGGACTTTCCCTGCACAGTCTGAGGAGAGGAGCAGTGGAGCAAGTAGGGCTAGACAGATGAAAACTGTCTCACATCAAGCCTCAACGGCTGGAGGCAGCAGGAAGCGCGATGGGGATAAGTCACCCATTCCCAAATGTGATCACTGCGGAAGGTTTCATAGAGGGGAATGTTACCGATTGATTGGAGCGTGCTTTAATTGCGGGGAGAAAGGACACATGGCAAGAGAGTGACCTCAGAATACTAGACATGAGAGAAGTCAGATGCAAGCTTTAAAGAGAATTGAGACAGTGGGGCACAAGACTGCAGCATAAGTGGGTAGTTTGAGGCAGTTAAGAGAGTGAACCCTCTAAGGAGACTCAGGAGGCAAGCACCAGTTAGAGTGTTTGCAATGATGAGGGAGGATGGAGAGACAGCTCCGGAAGTAGTAACTGATATGATTAAATTATTTGATGAGGATATTATTGTTTTGGTTGATCTGGGTTCCACCCATTCGTTTATTTCATTAAGTAGAATTATGAATGGTAGAGAATTGAGCCCATTGGATACTCCTTTGATGGTAAATACTCCAATCGGCCAATGTATTATTATTAGTCAAGTCTATAGAGGCTGTGTGATACATATTGGAGGGGAACAATTAGTAGTGGATTTAATGCCATTGAAGATGGGAGGATTAGATGTGATTTTCGGTATGGACACCTTAGAGAAATATAATGCCAACTTGGATTGCAAACAGAAGATCGTGGAGTTCGAATTTGGCAACGGTAGAAAGGTGGTGTTTATGGGAGACAGAAAAGTCAGTCCACCTAGGATTGTTTCGGCTCTGACAGTAGAGAGAATGATGAGGAAGGGATGTGAAGCATATTTGGCCTATGTTGTAGCACCCCACTCTCGTAAGACACATACCCGACATCTATGGTGATATCCGAGTACGTACCCCATAAGAGTGGCATGCTAGAACGATCAATCGGACAAACTTTATTTTTTAAAACTTTTGTTTCTTTAAAAACAAGGTAACGTAAACGAAACATGACTAATCAAATCGGGCCCATGACATTTAAAAACATTTCCATTTGCAAGTTACAATAGTTACAAACATTCGTATTCAATAATAATTTGGACCCATTT
>JAOQMQ010000002.1:19231942-19245225 GCA_027563845.1 Erythroxylum subrotundum
CGGGCTTGGGCTTGACATCTTTGATGAATGGACCGATCGGCCCACGGGTCGTTGTGACCGAGTCCAGGCCTAACACGACCGACCCGACCAAAGTTAAATTTTAATTTTAATTAAACTTTAATTAGATTATAAATAATTCTAATTAAATAGCAATTATATCCAAATAAGATCCAAAATCTCATATTGATCATTGTTTATTAAATATCTCTTATTTAATCATAAAATTTCTCAAACTTTATAATCAAGTCCAACGTGATTAAAAATATCTTTGTTATCTTCAATCTGTTCTTTATGTGTGACCCATTAAGTTCCTAAATATGTTGGCAATAAATTATAAATATATTTATAATTTATAATTGGAATTAGATAAATTAAAACCCCTTTTAATTTATCTTTAACAATCCAAGTACCCTCGTATAGTTCATACTACATTTAACCACTACTGATTGAATAACCTATGATTAGAATAGGTTATAAGTAGTATCAAAATATAGTAATTCTTATACAAGATAACGTTAGTGGCTTCAAGTTAAAGAATCATTTAGACAATTGTCATAATGAGAATTTTCATAGATATACAAGTACTATCAATAAACTTTAATTAGAACAATTCTAATGACAAAGTTTTTTTTAATTAACCTGCTTAGCATAACCTAAGATTATGGTTGGTATTTTTAGCATGACCTAAAATCAATAGGAAAAACTCGAGTTGATCAGACTTAGACTGTGTTCAAGCTTTATTTTTTTTCAAGATTCTGATCAAAGTCGAACTTCGTGATCTAGCCTAGTTGGAAGTGACCTGAATCAATTAACCAAAATGATATCTTTTTATTCACTAGGTAAAAAAGTTAAAATGCCCGTCGGATGTTAGCTCTTCCAATTATTCTAGTGCAAACCCTAATCTTCCTCCTAGTCCTAATTCCTAGACTTGAGTCATTACTCGGCACAAACTCCAATTATAATACTCCCTCCTGTTTTAACTATTATAATACTCCCTCCTGTTTAAAATAAAAGTCGCTTTAGATAAATACATACTTATTTAGAAAGTTAATGAAATGTTTGATATATCCTTATTAATTGCATGATGAAGTGCTTTGAAAATATAATCTGTGTAATTAAGATGTGAGAGAAATTAAAGGGTAATTTTGGAAGTAAAATCATAGACATACATGAAAAGTTACGAACGATACTTATTTTGAATAATTAAAATCCCTCTAAAACGATTTTTATTTTGAATAGGAGGGAGTACTTGTGAAGTCATGAAATTTTATTTTGATATTTTAATGTAATTATTTTTATTATATGATGAAATTATAATATTTTAAATAATTTATATTATCTTTATTTTATATTTGTCTTATGATTAAATAATTTTTTTTATATTAACTATAATTATTTTTATATGCGAAATATGTAAAAATTAATATTAATAGAAATAAATAGATTGATATCATTTTTGAGACATGGTTGATATAATATAGAAAATTATATAACATAATATATTGATGAGTTATTTTGTAATTTAAAAAAATTTAGGTAATATTTTATAATTTTTGAAAATAATCTAAAACAGTACTTGATATTGATTGGTACTTTACAGAACATATCAAAACCAATGTCAAAATTTGTTCTTTTCTCATGTTTTCACTTATAATCTCTTCCAAATTTTGACAATACTCATCCTAAGACATTATCTTCTTAATTACCTAAAAATATAATGTAAAATAAGTAAATAAAATAGTTTAAGTATAAAATAAATAATATATTAGTTATATATATGTTCTACGTACATCAAATAGTACTTGGTAATGAAAATTGGCCTATAACTCTTATTTTAAAAGGTATATTAAACATAAAACTAAGTAATGTAAAATTATAAATGCTCAATTCTAACTCTTAACTAATGTTTTGAAACTCGGACCAGACATCGAACCGGAAGTTTTACGAGTCACCGATTTGACCGATTCGACCGATTCAACCACCGGTCGAACCGGTGTGACGTCATAATTATGCAATAATTATATTTATTTATATATGATATTAATAATATTAAAAAAAACAAAAAATACCAAATAATATAAAAAATAAAAAATAAAAAATTTATTAAACCAATGGTCAGATTGGACCGATTTGACCGGTCAATTGACCGATTTTGACCGATTCTTACTGATTCGATTTTAAGAGTGAACCGGACCGAATAGTCAACCGATTACCAGTCAAACCGATCGAACCGGCCGGTCCGATCCGATTTTCTAAAACATGACTCTTAAGGCTATGTGATACTTGTGCACGTATGTGGTTAAAAAGAGAATGAAGTGTACTCTCAAAATAAGTAATGACGCGGAGGTCGTGACTATCAAAGTGTAGCCATTACTAGGAATATGTGCACTAAGCAGTGACGTAGAAGGACGTCACCCACAGTCACAATGACGTAAGAGAATGCACAACTGCCATTGACGTTTGAGTCTCCCCATATCTCCCCCATATAATCACAAAGCGCGCCCTCTCTTCATTCCTACATTTGCATTCATTCAGTCCTCATGCAAGAAGCAATACCGTTCAGAACATACCTACCGACAACAACCGCCGGAAACAGACAAATGCCCGGAGATCGAGACGGTCCCGACAGTGGGACGACTGCACATGCCCTCACACCCATGGGAGAAAACCATGTCCAGAACCTGGTGTCCGAGAATTCGGTTATAGTTTTTGGAAGACGCGGGTGTTGCATGTGCCATGTCGTGAAGAGGTTGTTACTTGGGCTTGGTGTTAATCCCCAAGTGTTGGATGTGGATGAGGAAGAGGAAAGTAGCGTGGCAAGTGAGTTGTTGAAGATTAGTGATGGTGATAAAGAAGGGAAAATGGTAGGTGAACTGCAGTTTCCCGTGGTTTTTGTAGGTGGGAAATTATTCGGTGGTTTGGACAGAGTTATGGCTACTCATATTTCTGGTGAGTTGGTGCCTATCTTGAAAGATGCCGGAGCTTTGTGGCTATGACTATTATTACAAATTAATTTCTTTGTTTGTTTTTGAGGTTTAATTGTCTGATTTCAGTTCCTCTTTTACAATATCTTAGTGGGATTTTTCTGGAGTTCTTTATCTGGGGCATCATGGGAAGAACATAGCCTTTTTTTGGTAGTTTAATTTTGAATTACAGAAGATACAAAAGGGCCTTGTAGATCGTTTAATCTTGGTTTAGGTCAGTTAACTTTTGTATTGATCATCATATCATCATCATGAAAATTATAAATGAAGACTCTTTGGGATTGTGATATAACATCTAATTCCATTTGGATTTTCCCCGACACCATTGATTTTTCTTAGATATCAACTGCCTTATGATAGACATTGATATATGTACATCCAATCAAGTTCAAGATTAGCATATGGTTTATTTTAATCCAAACAATTAGAGGAGACTTAATCAACTTCTTCCACATACAATTAATTAATGAAGTGAAGAAAAAAACACGACAGTGGAAAGAGATTGATGCAGATTGTGTTGCGTCAGGCCTTTGTCACGAAGAACGGCAGTCGGACAATGCAAATCACGATATTTATTCTGGGCCGCAAAAAAGAAAGAAGAAATCCATTACGTTGTTCTATTTCATGTTCAGTAAATCACCGACCGCAATTATTGAAGCTGAACTGAAGCATGTTTTGATGGCATAATTGGTTTGTGAGCTTCGTATGGGTTCCACATGCAATGCCAAGGCTATAAAACCTAAAAAGTCGCAGTCCATTATTGATTTCACGTCACTTGCTCAATAATTCTTTGTAAACTCACTGGAAAGCTTTTGTTCTTCTATACGCTGGGTTATAGAAAAGATGGTAGGTAGAATTAACCCAGAGTACCATAATACCTAATAAATTAAAAGGTATCATTAAACCAATTTTTTTTAATCCGCATAACGTAAGGAGGAAGAATTGGTCAAAATTTTTAAGAGCTTCAGCTTCCACAAGTCCCTCGAAGACAGCTACAAATGACAAACGTAAATAAATTAGAGTAGAAGATACATAACCCTTGATTTTACCCATTATAAAAAGATTTTAATTATTAAAAAATAATTAAATTTTTACAGTATCAAAATTATTTAAAATATATTTTATTAAATTTATGTCTAATCATTTTAATAGAATTTGTTATTAAAATTAAGTTGGAACAATCATTGTTGGATAATCAATAATATAATAGTTATATTAAAATAAATTAATAATATCCCAAAGTATTTTTAAGTAATTTCAAAATATAAATATTTTTAAAAATAAATTAAAATGGAAGAAAAATTGCTCCTTTTTTTAACCGAATAAATTAACTCAAAATATTATGCTTTATGTAATAAATTAGCTCCTTTTTGACCATGAGGTCAAAGGTTTGAATAATGGAAAGTTCTTTGTAAAAATTACAAAGCGAGGAGCCTCGTGTTCGGAGTACGTTGACTTTTTTTAATTCATGGAACTCTTTCTTATTTATCCCATATAGTTTTATTGGTGTGTAACTTGTTAGATATTTATATTTATTAAGAAAAATAAGACTTAACATATAAGAATGATTTTATAATTTAATGTCTTGAACTTTTTAATTGAGATACAGTGTCCACTTGTATATGAATCACATTTCTTCAAAATAAAATTACTAAAATTAACAATTTTCAGGATTTTCAAACGTTGAATATTAATACAATATTGAGAAAAGTGTAAATAAATTCTTTTTTGCACATATTTGTTGAATTGAAATGTTGTAGTTTTTTAAGAAGCTAGGTGTAGGCTTGCCAAAAAAGGATTCAAAAATTAGGGATAATTGTCAATTTATTAAAATTCAAATTTAGAATTAACAAAAGAATTTTCTGGATTCAAATTCAAAATTTTTTATTCTTTTTTATTTGATGAATTCAAAATTTATTCCTTTTTTGAATTTAATTAAAATTAAAACTTTAATTTAATATATATTTTTCTTAAGTTTTAATTAACTTTCAGGCTAAATGGTCATTCCTATTTAAGTGGCCACGATGCTGCAGTTATGAGTTGTGACTAGTGGCAAGTTTAGAGGCACTTGGCATGTGATGTTACCTCCAAAGTGGGACTTTCCAAAAGTCCTTGTTTATTTTATGGCATCTGTATAGATTTAGATATGCAAGTAAAAGAAACTACTAAACTGGTGGATTCATGTGCAAAATCTACCAACTTTTGCAATGTACTAGTAAATTTAACAAATATATATATTCTTGAAAAGTGAAAATATGACGTGAAACCGAAAGAATATGAATTATAAGTCCCACTAAGTCAAATTATTGCCCAACTTCTAACAATTGGAAGTATATTTTATATACAATCTACTCTTTATCTCTTTATGGTTTTGAATGGTTCTATATTTTAGTACGAGAGTAGAGGTGGATACTAGCTAGGGATGTTTTGGCTTCCGATCTCTAACTGCTAGTGCTAGTGGGAAGGAAGAAATTAAGTAGGTTTAAAGGCAAGCCATTCGACTCATCAAGTGTGTTTCCCGTTAGATCTTATTTCGTTAATCTGCAATTGTCAATTATTTGTTGAAATATAATTAGAAGTTTGTCCACGTAGAAAGAATGTATAGCCTTAAACAAGCATATAAGCTTAGTAATTCGTTACTCCTCTTATCACCAATTGGATTTAGGATATAACCTCATTTAGGTTTTTATGTGCTCAATTTATTTAAGTCAAATCTTACAAAATTTAACATAATATCAGAGCAGGTACTTGCTCTTGAGTTAGTCATCACCACCTCGACACGATAGATAGTGTCACATGTGGGCCCTAAATTAGCTTACACGTGAGGGGACGTGTTGAAATATAAGTAAGACACTACAAGAAAATTCATAATTAGCGATAGAAAATTACCGAAAAACAAAATCGCAGCAAATTACCGACGGAAAATGATTTTTTGTCAGTAAAATTTTCAGGAAAAATTTCATTTTGTAATGAAAAAAATATCCATCGGTAAATATAGAGGGAAATTATCACAACAAATTTTTCGACGGAATGTAGCAACGGTAGAAAATTTCCGTTAGTAAAAAATGCGCAAATGCTTGGCATAATAAATAAGTTTTGGATTTATCGACAAAAGACATTTCTGTCAGTAAATTCCGTCAATAAATTTTAGGGTAAATGTCATCGTTTGCTTCGGCTTCAACGTTTTTAATAAAACGAAAACGACGTTGTTTGGTGTTTTCCCCACACATTTAACCTACCCGAAGACCCCCTCCCTCTCCCCCGCATTTTTGTATTCCGAGTGTTTTCCTCTCTCCTATGTGACTATCGTTGATTTCTCTTCTCCTCATTGGAGTTTGTGTGCGTCTGTCGTCTCCGGCCACTATTGTTGTGTCCTTCAGTAAAGACAAGTCATTCAACATTTGTTCTCTGTGATTTTTTGTATACACAGTGTTGGTATATATGTTTGAACATTGTACGAACCTAGGAGTTTTTTGGGTGTTTTTGCATTTGTTTCAATTGTATGTGGTGTATTTGTGTTTGCAATGTTCCGAAAAACGTTGAGGAAGGAAAAAGACATGATTTGCTTAGGTTATTTGGGATGAATCTATCATGTCTTTGAAGTGTTCGATGAAAGTTTTTAGTGGTCTCTTTAATGGTTTTCTCCTTGTTTTAAATGTCTAAATATCCTATAAATTTTGTATCTTAATTTAGTCGAAATTTCCAATTCTTTGGATCCATGGTCATTTATTACATTCTTCTTTCTGAACTGGTGAGTGTTCTTTTGTTGTTCATTTTTTTTCCTCAGTGTTGAGGGTTGTGTGAAGTGTTTTTGTTCATTACACTTTTGAAGCAGAAATGTAAGATTCTTATATACTAAAAGAGCAAAATGATGTGTTTTGGATGTTTTAGAGCTTTGTTATTGGACTCTACTCCTCAAGCAGTCGAAGTTTTGATAGGTTAATTCTTCACTGCTCATCAAAAACGTCAACAGACAACCTGTTGTAATGAGAACTTGTACAAGACTACAAGTAGGGAATTTCTCATGTTTTGGATCCTTCAGAAGGTGGAGAATGAATCTAGACTACATATATGAATCTAAATAAAAATTGGTAATTAAAAATTAAGAAAACACTTAATTAAAATGCTAAAATACAAAAAGAAAATTGAGACCTATAAAAACAAAAACTCCAACGTGGAATATCAAATTAATAGTCAAGGATCAGTTGAATTCAATTAATAAAAGGTAGGACAAGTCTTCAATTGTTTCAAAATTTATATGAGAGACCCTTAAAAATCAATTATTTTATTAAATTATATCGTTAATGTTACTTAATTTCATATTTATTACTATGATTATATAATAATTAAAATTTTATTAATATATTACTGATTATTCATAAAATAAAATTATATTGTATGTTAAACTAATAAATAATATTAAATATATAAAATAAAATAAGAAAATTAATCACTAAATTTGCCCTCCTCTCCCTTCCAAGGCTAACCTACCTACTATTGCCAAAACAAAGTTTTCTTCCTCTAACTGCTAGTGCACCCACTACTTTTGCAGGAGTTTCATCTCTTGCCAGATTGAGCATTATTATCAATTAAGTTATAAGCAACTAAAAGTGATAAAGGGCGTCATAACTATAATGAAAAGAAAATTATACTATAGAATGTATGTCTTATTAAGTAGGATAGTACTAGAATTGGTGACTATACCTTAATAATTAGGGGAGAATAATGGTAGTAAAAAGTTGTGGTATCGTAGATTGAGTCGCATAAGTTAGAAAAGACTTGAGATTTTGAGTAAAAAAGTATTATTGGATGGAGTCGTGGCTAAAAAGATAAATTTACAAGAGTTTTGTGTTCTAAGAAAGCAGCGCAGGTTTATTATGCAAAAAGTAGTGTAAGCAAAAATACATGAAATATCATATGTTTATAATTAAGTTATAGGTTTAAATTTAAAAATGATATAAAATTATTTTTATATTACGTTGATTCCGTCTGGACCGTGCTCAAGAAACATGATATCCAAATTTAAGGAGAAGATTGATCTTGAGAGTTATATATGGAAGAATATCTCTCAGGCGATAAATGATTTTTATTATTAGGAGATTGAGGTACAAAAATATTTTTTTTTTGCATTTTTTAAATTAATTTATACATATTGTAAATTATAAGTACTTATCGTATGTTATTCATTTTTTTCATAAAGAATTTTTTTAGGATTCTGAATTTGACGCGGTTATTTACAAAGTATGGGAGAGAATAGATACTTTGTTGGTGCGATACACAAGACTGGCGTATGACTTTCTTATATTTCTGAAGAAA
Source organism: Erythroxylum subrotundum (assembly GCA_027563845.1). Lineage (NCBI taxonomy): Eukaryota > Viridiplantae > Streptophyta > Magnoliopsida > Malpighiales > Erythroxylaceae > Erythroxylum > Erythroxylum subrotundum. Next base: position 19,240,243 of record JAOQMQ010000002.1, read on the forward strand.
TATGGAGTCGTTGACAACAATATGATATCATCTAAGGCAATGTCAATTTCAGAGCATAATTTTACCAATAAACGTGGAGGATCGGGGGAAGAGAGTCTTATATGGAGTCGTTGGCAGCAATATGAAATCACCTAAGGCAATGTCCATTTTAGAGCGTAATTCTACCAATAGACGTGGAGGACTGGGGGCAGAGAGTCTTCCCGTACACACTAGAGGATCTATTACCCACCACGAGCATGCAGAGATACTTGTAGGTATCTACACTTTACACTTATATTCTGATTTTTTTTAATTTGATGTATTTCAAATTAATTTGATGTGTGACTTTTGGAATGAAAATATGTGTATTATGGAGAATGATAATGTTATAAATGTTTGGTGCCACATATGACTGTGTTGTTGAGTTACTTTCTTTATTTAACAGGAGGTAAATATCATAAAAATAGAGGAAATTTTTCTAAATTTTTGTAAATTGTAGTTTATTTATAACATTTTATTATGAAGCAGAAAACGTATATGGGCAGGAACCCTATACCCCATTAGCTCTTTTTGTACACTCACACTAAAAAGCATAACTGTATGACCTTCGTTAACATCCGATGTAGAGAACTAAATGTACGTGAAATTAATGCTTTAATATTAATGCTTAATAATTATCACTTATTAACATAAACACTGCCTTCTGATATGATTAAATACAAGAAAGCATTCAACGACAGTTTCAGCAGTCTAAAGACGTTGATAAGAGTCAAACCTATCTTCATGCAGTGGGTGGTAGGGACTATTGTGGAAGGATCTTCGGCTTAGGTTTATTTGCAAACACATGTTATTCGCAATCCTTCAAATCCAGTACAGCAACATCTAGTAGGCGGTCCGCATTCGATGAAGTCCATGAGCTTAGGAGCACAGTACAGGCACTGGCAACTTAGTTGTAATAGTTGATGAAGTACATAGCCTAGCTCTGTAATGAGATGAATGAGTTGAAGGGAAAGGGCAGCAGCTCATCGTAACATTCAGAGCATCTGCATTCATTCATCAAATGAATAACATAGTTGTAGTCATTTTGTATGAATTAAATACTTATTATTATAGAAAATAATTTTTTATTATCAATTAAGATAATTTTTACTTTATATCATCAATCAACTTTCTGTTTTAACAAATTAAATGTAGAAACAAATCAAAATATTATCAACAGATATCTGATAACTGTGTAAATTATACATCAATCATAAGATTATCAAATAAAATTAAATTCAAGGAAAATAAAAAATTAGTATCAGTAAATTTACTGACGGAAAACCAAAATCCATTGGTAAAATGTAGTGAATTTATCGACAAATTACTAAGTTCCATCGGTATAATTAACCGTGAATTTATCGACGAATTTGGTATAACCGTCGGTAAATTTACCAACGGAGAAGCATTGTTCGTCGTTAAATTTACTGACAGGACAATATTACCGTCTCTAAATACAGTGATGGAACATAATATGTCCGTCGATAAATTAGCAACGGAAAATTTATACTTTGTCGCCAATTATTACCTACGACCGTTTCTCCAATGACTTATTATGTCGGTAAATTCCGTCATTAACTTAGCTTACCGATATAAAACCTTCCCATTCTAACTGTAAATTTCGTCGCTAAATTCCATTTTTCTTGTCGTGGGAGTTTGTCTCACACGGAAAGAATATATGGTCTTAAGCATGCATATAAGCCTAGTGAGTCTGGGAAGTACACTTTTAAGGGAGATGTTCATCATGGACCTAGTAAGGGAACATACTCGTGAGCTTTGACATCACACTCTAACCCAAAACCTTAAAGCATTAGGTTTATGGGTCCTTTACTAGTTCCATCTTTTTTATAATGTGTGATTCTCAATCACATTTGAAATCATAACAATCTCCTTCTCAAGTGTGAATCTTCACATTGGGCTTGGGCCCCCTTAAGCGCAAGCCTTTTTCTACCTTTCTCTTAGTAACTTGAGTATATAGGGTCACCAAGAACTCTTCTGAAGTAAATCACTTGTTAATATAAAAATCACGTATAATATGTAAAATACACAAGAAGGGAGGTTAAATTGTGTTAAATCGTCCAAGATATTAATCTTTAAAACTTTCTTGATTTTCTTTACAAATTCAGGCGATTACAAAACAATTCACTTAATTTGGTGGGTAATGCAACAGCGAAAATTTGTATCTATTATTCTAACAACAAGAAAATTAAAGAGATAAGAGTTAGAGAATATGACACCGTGATTTATACTGGTCACCCTTAACTTTGGGCTACGTCCAGTCCTCAGAGGTTGTTTGAGATTTCATTATATCCTTCAACGTTATAAGTATTATTTCTACACTCGCAGAGCTTCTTCATGTCTCTCTCACAAAGTATTCTTTATCTGCTTCCTTAGCCTCTCCATGCTCTAGCCTTTCTTTTACTTGACAAGATATTGTTTTGAGCTTCACGTTACAGATGTATTTGCCCTCTTTCATTCTTTCTTTTCTCAGAATATTTTTTCACTGCGTGAGCACTTGAATATAGAATTTCTCTAAGTATACTTTTGTACAATTAGATTTTCTTTTCTCTTGTATGTATTTAGTTTACGACTATGACTAATATTTATAGCCTAAATCTTCAACTGTCTTCTTTGAGAAATCTACTTGTAAAGTCTTCTAAAAAATCGTTATTAGTTGAGTCCTGTAACCAACTCTAACTAACTGACGTTCTAGAATATTTCAATTTCATCGTCTTGTATAGATTCGTATGCTTCATTTGGTGTCTTCGACTAAGTATTTCGCACTTCGTCTGATCCTTCTTAGACGCTTTGTCTAATTCAACTTTTAAGTATCGTCTTGATTTGACGATTTGTGTCACTTATATTTATATGCGCACTTAACAAATTCATCAAAACAATTCACACACTTCTATGATTATTATTATTTGATTTTCATCAAAATTAATAGAAGAAGTGAAGTCTTCTTGACTTAACACCTTCTACTCCTTTGATCTGGGCCCACCAGGAGTCTCCTTGTACTTCCACGTGAGGAGGCAACAATGGGATCTGACTACTGTCTCCATACTCGTCCCTTGCCGAACTATTGACTTTGATACCACTTGTTAGAACTGGGGAGCCCACTCTCATGGAAGATCTTCATCATGGACCTGACGAGGAAACATACTTATGAGCTTTGACACCAAACTCCAACTCAAAACCTTAACACATTAAGTTTCCGAACTATCGACTTTGACATCACTTGTTGGATATAAAGAGCCCACTTTCATAGAAGATCTTCATTATGGACCTAATGAGGAAACATATTTATGAGCTTTGACACCACACTCCAACTCAAAACCTTAACGTATTAAGTTTATAAGTTCTTTCTACTTATATATTCTTCACTAGTTTCGTCTCTTTCTCTAAGTGAAATTCCTAACGAGAATTGAAATCGCAACATTATTGACATCAAAAAACATCCTAACATCGAATTTATGAGAGAGCGGACCATAGGGAATTGAAAAAAATATAGCTATCTCTTATTAAATTTAATTTCGCAAATTTTCCAAAAAAAAGGGACATTATATTATTAAAAAATAAAATTTCCGTCCCTCAAACAAAAATCTGCATATATTACACAATTTAAGGTGTAATAATATTTTCAAATTTTCGTAACTATTTACAAAAAAGCTGTATTACAATTAAATATCCACTGCGTGTGTTCGGTAAAGAGAAAACGAATTAATTCATCATTCATATTATGACTTCTCCAAGTGCAATTGTTATTAATAACGTATATAACAGTATCAATAAAAAATAATAAAAATTTTGTACTAAATTTTGGTACTAATTAATACCGGCTTTTTGATTGGTACTAATCGGTATCGGCAGGTATAGTATTGGTTAAATATCAGTCAGAATTATAATTTTAAAAAATTTAAGACTAAATTAAATTGAAAAACCAATAAGATTTCTCTTCTATAAAATAATAATTGCTTATATATAAAAAATATCATAAAACTATCTACGATTATTTAATAAATAATAAAAATATAAATGAGAATGTATCAAATATAGTTTTTGTGTAATTAGATTTATAAATTATACATTACATAATTAGATATGTTAATTTAACATAATTTAAATATTTTTAATAAGTATTTTTAAATTTATATATTTTATTATATGGGCTATATATACTCTTTAGAGCATTTATATGAAAATCATCATAATAACGTTTGAAATAAGTAAAGATAATATTTAAAATCAAATTTATTTACTATAAATGTATTTTTTAGTTTATATTATTCTTAATTTTATATCTATGTGAGAATTAAATGTCCTTTTCCTTATCTTAATTAATAAGAATATATGTAAAATAATTTTAATAGAAATAAAATATATTTTTATATTAAATATATATCATAGTCAAATCAGACACTAAATTTGGTCGAGTATTGATAATATTGAGTCAGAAAGGGCAATGATAAGCCTCGGCGTGTAAGGCGGACGTTATTTGTCTGCCCATACGGTACAATGACTTTTGCTCCATCCAATGGCTGTTGGCATATGACAATATATAGATAACTCAACGACACATAGGTATATTGCATCAAGATTATCATATGACCTGGCCTAAGTGATATAAGCGTACGAGTGTATCTTAATTCAGCAGATAATGATGATTAATGTGTTCAGATGAAAGTATAATTATATACCCTATAAGAATCAAATATATTTTCTGATAGTATAACTTAAATTGGATTAGACAAAATTGGTATCCATCCGCCCGTCTTTCATATGTTTTATAGATTCAGATAACTTGTTTCGTTATTTTGTAAATATTTTATTTTATAAGTATTTATTTATTCAATAAATAAATAAATAGTTATAAAATATATATAATAAACATAAAATAAACGAGAACAAATGATCTGTTACGTCATTCGTCATCTATTCCACCGACCTGAGGAAGCAGATATAGGG
>JAOQMQ010000002.1:19287071-19298004 GCA_027563845.1 Erythroxylum subrotundum
TCAGTTCCAATAGTTCATTACTCCTGTTTGCACCTGTTTTCCTTATGTTTGTTTGTTTTCCCTTTACACATTCTATGCAGACCTTAAGATCTGATAAATCAAGGGAATTGATAATTCCATCAGACACAAGTCTTTGTATTCTCTGTTTAGAGATATGACCTAATCGTTTGTGCCATAACATTGATGAATTTTCATTAGTTATATTTCTTTTAATACCAATGTTATTTGAGTGTAGGTTTTCATAATGATTAGTTGTTTTAGAATCCAGTTTGTATAGTTTGTCAACACGAGTGTCGGTTGCTACAACTTGAGAATTTAGAGAAACAACACATTTACCATTTCCAAATAGACAAAAGTCACTAGAGTTGTCCAAATTAGAAATAGAAATTAAGTTCCGTCTAAACGACGGCACAACAAAAGTTTCATCTAAATCCAAATAAACACCAGACTCTAACTAAATTCTAAAATAACCAATAGCTTCAATAGTAGCTGTGTTGCCATTTCCCACATAGATGTATTTTGCACCATTAGTTGGCTTTCGGCTCCTGAGGCAATCCTGCATAGTGACACTTATGTGAGTGGTAGCACCAGTATCCATCCACCAAATGTCAATTGGTACTAAAGCTAAATTAACTTCAGAACAAACAAAGTTGAGAAATGTACCTTTCTTAACACTCCAGTTGGCGTACTTGGTACATTATTTCTTTACGTGACCCGGTTTCTTACAAAAGAAACAGAGAATATCCGTATTCTATTTCTTTTGTGCACCTTGCACTGTTCCAAAGTTTGCAGTTTCTTTACCTTTCTTCCTTTTCCTCTTATTCGAATTTCCGTGAGAAGTTGTTGCTAAATGGGCACTTTCAGTCTTCTCTTGTTTCAGCCTCTCCTCTTCTTGCACACATTGAGCTATAAGCTCATTTAGGGTCCACTTCTCCTTTTGAGTATTGTAGGAGACTTTGAACTAACTGAATTGTGCAGGAAGGGAAATCAAAACCAAGTGCACGAGTATGTCATCAGACAACTCCAGCTTAAGTGCCCTTAGCTTTGTGACAAGATTAGACATTTCCATTTTGTACTCCCTGATGTTTCCTTTTCCCTTATAGCGCATTGAAACAAGCTTGGTTAGTATAGTGCTTGTTTCGATGCAACGAATCGGTCCGAAATTTGCTTAAGGAAACTCTTAGCATCAGCCTCGTCAGGAATTCCACCTCTTATGGAGTCCGGAATGGAATGCTTCATGATCATCAGACTCATGCGGTTTGCACGTTCCCACTTCTCGTATGCAGCTATCTGATCAGCGATACTGATGCTGGTCAGAGCTGCAGGACGTTCAAATCTAAATGCAAAGTCTAGATCCATGCAGCCAAGCACAATCATTACGTGCTCCTTCCATTTCTTAAAGTTTGTGCTGTTAAGCACGGGAATATTGTTCATGTTGGCAGAAATTGATGACACTTTAAGAAAGAAAACAAAATAAAATGCTCACAATTAGTTAAGAAGTCAAAATAGAAAAATTTATAAAGGGGGTAATTACAAGATACCTAGCACAACATTATTATTCAGTCTTTGGACAAAAATAATAATTTATAAGTGGTACTCTTGGTCATAGTAAAAGTATGGAAACTAAAACGGCCTAACAATGTGCCTTTCTTTGGACCGACACATTGTCAGCATGTTATGCCAAATGCTTCACATAATTAATACTACCCATCGTGCCTAAATAACCTTCCGTTGGGCTGATTATTTCGCAATGATGTTTTAAAATTTTACTTACTATCTGGCCAAAATAACCTTCCTTTGGGTCGATTATTCTGCATAGATATGAAATTAAATTACCAGTTATCTAGCCAAAATAACCTTCCTTTGGGCCAATTATTTCGCAATGATGAAACATGCATTATCATTCTAAATTAATAAATTTTACCCAATAGAGGTTACTTTGGCAACATATTGGTTCAAACTTTGGCAACATATTGGTTCAATCTCTTTAATTCAAAATGATAAGCATCTAAAGTTTAGATAAAATTAGGTAATTTAATTATAATTAAAATGGACAATTAATTAACCCCAAATTTTGAATCAGTTAATTATTACGAAATTATAACCTTAGTCCATAATAATATTTAAATTAAGTCCCAATGACTTAAGCCAAACTTATAGAGCCATCACGGCCCACATAGATTATATATATATATATATATATATAGAATATATATATATATAGCTCAAACTACTAGTGTGCATAGCTAGCTTGGGTAGTTGAGCATAACGCTATTAGTTTCTTTTGGTTGTGGATTCGATTCCCACAGACACCAAAAGGACACGACGACCACAGACACAACGCTGCTGATGGGAGACGCGTCTGTTTATATGCACAAGTCCAGAGAGATTGTTTTCTCTGGCGCCAAAAATGCCGAAACGGTCAGGAGTTATCCCTGACCTTTGACTGGTTCGGAAGCCCAAAAATGACCCGAATAAGAAAAACGGGTCTGCAAAAATTTATTCCAGATTTTTAATGACTATCAGTAATATTTCATCACGTTTGAGGCAAAAATCGTTTCTAAACTGAATGAAACAATTGTTCGACAATAACATTTACTTGTTTTCTAATTCATCGCAGACTAAGATAATCGACAGATCAAAATATTTTTACCCAAAAAAGTTCTATCTTGGCTTATTACAACGAAGAAAATAATAAACAACAAACCCAAACTAAATGAAATCTTAAATGATATATCTGTAATTCATTTTTAACTATCATGAATATATCGAACGAAGTTTAAAAAAATGAAAGTAAATACCATGTTGAAACAATCTACGTAAAATGCTCTGATACCACTTGTTAGAAATCAAACCTTATGATTATTATTCAGATTTTTAAATAAATAATCAACCAGAATCATACGCAGATTGAATAAACAATGATATATGTACAAATAAGAACACTAACCTTGATCCATTGCACAGCGGAAGTGTAAATAGTAAAACTTGATGGATGTGTTCTTCCAAGCCAAGATTCAGAAACCGAATGAATTCTCCTTATGGAACAGAGAAAACTAACAAGATCTTTTTCAAAGAAAATGTCAAGAGTGAATCTGATTTGGGGACCACAACCTTATTTATGTAATGTGGCTTGGAATGCCACTAAAGCTTTGTAAACATTTATCTTATGATGTTAATAAAATATGAATTGTGTATGGATGATATGATATTTGAAGAAGTGTTCTGCTTGAGTTGTTGAACTTTGAACATGAAGTCTTGTTTTATATATATATATATATATATAAGTGAGTTACTATGGAAAAGAAAGATAGGATTGTTGGTGAATGATGAGATGTTATTGAATATATGGAGTCAATGAATTGAGGTTGAGAGTTGGATGAATTCCAATTGGAAGTTAAATTGTTATGAATGATGTTGTTATAGAGAAAGTGAAGTTAGGATAAATTCCAAGTTTTTTCCATGAGGGTAAAATGTGTATTCTGACTTCCAGGGGAAAACTGGATTAATTTAGGAAGAATTAGACAAAATTGTCTTCAATGAAAGTTATAGCTTGTCTTTCGATCTTTCCGACGATATAAAGTGTGCAATTTTTAGATATCAGGGCTGAAAGTTATGATCATTACAAGTTAGGATGTCATAGAGGATGTGTATCCCGAACAATTAGAGTATATGAAGCGTTATTGGACTAGAAAGAGTCAAATTTGGCAAGATTATGAGTAAAAGGGATGATAGGATGGGTTTAGGATCCTTTGGAGGGGTCTTGGAGGTGAAAAATTTGTTAAAGCCGAAAGTTACACGGCCTACCCGTGTAAAATCACACAGCCCGCGTGTTTCCAGTGCAGGAGCACTGTTACACCCGAAGGTTACACGGCCTGTGTGTTTTGACCCTCTAAACGACAGAATTTCAATTTTGAGTCTTCACAAAAGTCATAGCCCTAGAAGTCTTTTTTCAAACCGTTTAAAAACAAAGTCAATCCGACATCCTTGGTGAGAGTTATGGCAATTGCGTCAAGACATGTACAAGGTGAGTAAGAACATAAACATGTTGGATTCGTTTGGTCGTAACTTCTTCTTCCGACCTCCAATTGAGGTGATTCTTGAAGCGTTAGATTTCTAACACATTATCCTACCTTCCCAAAAAAATTTATAACCTTTGATATTGAATTGAAAAAGATTGATGGAAAGAAATTGAAGGGTCAATTGAGAGAGCATGATTGGGCCATGAACATACATTGGATTTTTAAGCATATCTTGAGCTATAGAGCTCCAAATGAGGTGGTTCTTATTTCTAAATAAACTAGAGACTAAGAGCTACCATTTCGAAGAAGTCAATTGTGATTTTGAGAATTTGTTGTGTGGGATCGCCTTTGTGGCTTGAGATGTTATATGAACGATGTGGAGCAGATGATGGCTTATGAGGGTTAAATGAATTAACCCTACAGAGTAATATGTTCACGTTACGTTTCATGATTCCGAAGAGTGTTGGAAATCCGGGGATAAGGAGTACTGAAGAAGATCACGTTTCATGATTCGGTAGTGGTTGGATTCTAGAATCAAGCGGGATCCAACAAGCAGTATGGGACTATGCATGAATTATCGGCAGTTAAACAGGGTGACAGTAAAGAATAAGTATCTGTTGTCGAGGATAGATGATCTTTTGGATGAACTGAGGGGAGTTGTTATATTTTTCGAGATTGACTTGAGATCGGGATACCCAAAGTTGAGGATAGCTAAGTCAAGTATTCCCAAGATAGCTTTTCGTACTCGGTATGGCCATTGTGAGTTCCTAGTGATGCCTTTCGGGTTGACTAATGCACCAGCTGCATTAATGACATTGATGAACAGGACTTTTCAGGAGTATCTGGATCAGTTTGTGATAGTGTTCAATGATGAAATATTGGTGTATTCGAGGAGTAAAGAGGAGCATGAGCAACATTCGAGGATTGTGTTACAGATTCTGAAGGAGAGACAGTTGTATGCGAAGTTGAGTAAGTGTGAGCTTGGATGGAGTGAGTAGTTTTCCTTGGACATACGATGTCTCGAGAAAGAGTGATGCCTAATCCTGCTAAGGTAAAGGTAATTACGGAGTGGGAACTGCCAAGAAATATATCAGACATAAGGAGTTTTCTAGGACTTGCTGGGGATTATCGGAGATTTGTAGAGGGATTTCAATAATAACTAGCTCGTTAACCAAATTGTTGAATAAAGAAGTTCAGTTTGAGTGGACCAATCAGTTTCAGGAGAGTTTTGAACAGCTTAAGCGGAGATTAACTTCCAACCTAATTTTTGTGTTACCATCGGGTGGTGGAGGTTTTGAGGTATATACTGATGCTTCAAGGATAGGTTTGGGGTGTGAACTAATGCAACATGGAAAGTTGATAGCTTATGCCTCTCATTAGTTAAGATCGCATGAGTTGAATTATCCCACCCGTGATCTGGAGTTAGCGGCGATTGTGCATGTTATTAAGATTTAGAGATATTATTTGTATAGAGATACATTCTAAATCCTTACATATCACAAGAGCCTCAAGTATATTTTAACTCAGAAGGAGTTAAACTTAAGGTAGAGAAGATGGATTGAGTTGCTGAAGGATTATGATAATTGATCACCATCTAGGGAAGGCTAATGTTATGGCAGACGCTTTGAGTAGGAAAATCTCTAGCTTAATGACTAGTTTGAGTGGACACATTATGGTGTCATTAGTGGAGTTGAGGGCATTGGATATGAAAATGGAGCTTGATTATTTGAGTGGTTTATTAGCGACGTTACAGATCTAACCAGATTTGGGAGATAGGATCAGAGAGGCACAAGCTCGAGATTCCTATCCGATGCAGATGAGGGAGTAAGTGCAACATAATAGGGGGACTAACTTTTCAGTAAGAGCAAATGGAGCGTTGGTGATTGGGAGGCGAGTTTGTGTATCAGATGTAGATGGATTACGAGAGGAGATTTTGAAGGAAGCTCATAATGCACCATGTGCTATGCATCCTGATACTACGGAAATGTATCAAAACTTCAGTCCTTATTACTAGTGGCCAACAATGAAGAAAGATGTAGCAGAGTTTGTGTCGAGGTGTTTGATTTGTTAGCAGGTTAAGGCAGAGCATCAGGCCCCAACAGGAAAATTAAGACGACTAGACATAGACATAATTCAGTTTGGGTGATTGTGGATTGGTTGACTAAATCAACTTATTTCTTACTTGTACAACAGACAGACTCATTGGACAAGCTTGCCAAGTTGTATGTTGATGAGATTGTGAGATTACATGGGGTTCTAGTGTCTATTGTATCAAATCGAGATCCACAATTTACTTCTCAATTTTGGAGAAGTTTACAGACAACTTTGGGGACTAGATTGAATTTGAGTACTACATTTCAGCCTCAATCAGATGGATAGTCGAAACATATGATTCAGACATTGGAGGATATGATGAGAGCTTGTGTGTTGAACTTTAAGGGTGATTAGGATAGATATTTACCTTTGATGGAGTTTGTGTATAACAATAGTTATCACTTTAGCATCGGTATGGCACCATTTGAGGCATTATATGGCAGGCAATGTAGAGATCCGATATGTTGGGATATAGAGGGAGCCAAATTATTAGAGAGCTTAGAGTTGGTTCAAAAGACAATGGAGAAAATAAAGGTGGTAAGGCATTGTCTGAACGCAGCTCAAGATTGGCAAAAAGAAATATGATGATCAACATTGTCGAGAGATGGAGTACAATGTTGGAGATATGCTATTTCTTCGGGTATCACCTTGGAGGGGAATTCTAAGGTTTGGTAAGAGAGGGAAGTTGAGTCCGAGATATATTGGGCCATATCAAATTGTACATGTAAGGCTGTTAGCTTATAGATTAGCATTACCACCAGAGTTATCACAGCTTCATAATGTGTTCTATGTGTCAATGTTGAGACGGTACCGATCGCATTCTATTCATGTTGTATCAAGGACTGAGATTGAAGTTACAAATGACATGAGTTATAAGGAGGAGCTAGGAGAGATATTAGATAGACAAATTCAGAAATTAAGGAGACGAGAGATTTCGATGGTGCAATTTTTATGAAGTCATCATCGTTCTCCAAGATAGGCTACTCGGGAGGTAGAGGATGAAGTTTGACGTTAGTATCCTCATTTGTTTGGATCCTCAGGTAAGTAATTTAATTTCAATGATGAAATTCTTTTAATAGGGGGAGATATGTAAAGCCCGTTCATTAATATAACTTACCCACAGCCCAGCCCAACCCACAACCTTTAAATATGTATAAAAAACCAGAATCTGGAAATTAGTATAGCATATACGAAAATCACATTCTTCTTCACTTTTCTCTCAAATTTCCAACTGTTAAGTTTGTCTAAAAACACACTCTTTCATCTGCATGTAACTCTTTCCTCATAAGTTTCCTCATTTTGTTTGTTTTGCAGAAATTAGAGGGAGTTGTGGAGGTTGACAACCTCATAGTGTCTTACACTTAGGTAAAAATTCCAGAAACTATTATGTCATTTTATTTGTGAATTTTGATCATCTTGCACTAGTTTATAGTTGGATTGCATATTGTGGTTGATTGGGGCAATAACTGAAGTTGCATGAAGGAATAAAAAGGGAGAAAATGTGGCTGAAAATTTGATAAAAGAATAGTAGATAGAAGAAGAGGAGAGGGTGAAGGCAATGGCATCTTTTGAAAATTTAAGGTGCATATAGGGGCAGAATAGGGAATGCAGAAAAGTGACGGGTAAATATGGAATTGAGTTGCAAGAAAGGCATTTTTGGTATTAATTGAAATGGATGAGGGTAAAATGAGACTTTTAATTAGTTAAGGATATTTTAGTAATAATGGGGTTAGATTAGTAAGGATATTATTTTTATAATTAAAAATAATTTGGAAGAAAGAATAATGTTGGATTATTAAGTGTCATTGGGTTAAAAATTTTTTGTAAATTAGTCTAATAGAATTTTGTAAATTTTATGTCTGAAGGTCCGATTAAGGAGTAATTTAGACTGTCAATTAGTTAAGTTTGAAACCGAGGTAAGAATAACCTTGGACTTTACTTTTAAAATTAAGTACCGTTTTGTTATTAATAAATTATATTTTGAATTAGTCATTAATTTAATTAATGATTAACACTTACATACATGAATTATTTTTACTTTAATTGTCAAATAATTAATGTAGTTTAAGGTGTTTTGTTGTTATCTTTGGTTACGTTTTTTGAGGTGTATTGCTTGTTAAGTTGACGGAAAATGTGTTAATTAAATAGAGACTAGTGGATAATAAGTTGTGAATAATTAGTGAAAATCGAGAATCGGTGGCTTACCTAAAATAGACTACATTTAATGGTCTTAGATGGATAGGTTGAGTCGATATGAGTAAGTGGTGGCTAAGTATATGTTTGTGAAACAGATGCCAGGACATCCTGAGTCTAGAGGATGTCTTGTGCCGATGACTAGGTACCATAGTGGTACCGGGATATCTTGAGTCCCGAGGATATCATGTGTCGATGACTAGGTACTGGAGTTATATCGAGGTGAAGATTGAGAAATCGAGGTATCCTGTGTCAATATTTATACATTTAATTATATTTCCACCGATGAGAGATTATGATGAGATGAGCCAGCAGATCATTGGGTGTATGCCTGCTAGGTTAAGCTGGGCCCAAGCAATTCAATTAAATATTGGAATAAAACATAAATGGCAATTGAAATTAATATTTGTGTAATTATCATTTGGTGAAATTTTTGAGATGTTTGTTAACTGTTGGATTAGACTGAGGATTGTTGTCTATATACATATTATATGTATGATTTAATCAGTTGACTAAGTATTATAATTAATTATTGAGTTACTTGGTTTTAAGCGTAAGGTCAGTTATCTTCACTGAGTTGGCAGCTCACCTCTTGCCATTACTTTTTTTAGGAGATCCAGTGATTGCTGATAACCCCAGTTTACGTGATTGACAAAGTGGAGAATAGGTGGGGTCTAACGGTTTAATTGTGTAAAGTTTTTTTACTGTATATATTTTTTAGTCTGACAACTTCGGTAGTTGTGTTATGTAGAATATTTTTGTATCTGATAAACAATCCTCTCTTTTGGAACTAATGAGGAATTTGATGTTAATGGTATGTTTTGGGAAAATTTGGATAATTATGGTTTCTGAATATTTTTTGAAAGTGTTACATATATTGACATTATGAGTGAATATGAATCACTAATTATCAACCATAAGCAAAAATTTACAGAGAACGACTTAGTATCACATGTCCACGTGATCATTTTAATGACTACTTCCATGTCCATTTTTGCAACTGTACCTCACCTTGCTTCTAATAAAAGACTAGAAGATCATCAATTTGGCATATAAATGGAATATGAGTATAAATGGAATATGTACAGTTACCTCCACACACCATCAAATGTAAGCTTAGGAAATTACTTGGTATCAATAGTGCAATTTGGACGAAGCCTAGAATCACACTTCTAAATAGATTAACGTGTTGAAAGCAGAACAAACTGTTAGACTCGAATCACAATTCCCACAACATCAATCAAGAGCAATTCACAAATCTCAAGAGTTCCAAGAAAATAAATCGAACACTAGATATACCTGAAAATCCTCTAGTATAAAGGAAAAAATTACACACTAAATTGACAAATAAATCCACTAATTTTAAATAGGAACTTACAAGAGTTTAAAGTTTCCAACCTATTGATGAACTATATCGCAAAACGGAGTGCAAGTTATGCTACTAAATTTTAATATTGGTTATAGGTTGAAACCTCAAGTCAACAACACTCTCAATCTAATCCTAAAACAATTAAACAAACACTCAAAACCGGCAGGTAACTAAAATTACCAATTATAAAAAGAGAATGACCTCTTAGCTGACTATCACTCTCTTTCTTTTTCTTTTTCTTTTTCTTTTAATATTGGTTATTGGTTATAGATTTTATTGAATTCAATCGTGCATGAATATTTAATTATTTCCTGAATTCAGTAGTTTTATGATAGTTTTAGGTTTTATTAAATATATGCATATGTTTAATAATCTACTACCAATTAAAACAACAAATCCGTAATTATTTGTTGATTTTTAATAAGTAGCAGTCGACATAATTTTATTTCCTCATTAAGAAGTTTAATATATGTCATGGAATTAATTAACCTAATTGCAATAACCTATCTGTTGAGTTAGTTGGTTAGAATTGGGTCTTTCTAGATTTTAAGGCTGTCGAAACATTAAATTCTACGAGCTGCCTCTGGGGTTGTTTTCCGATTAAGGAGTAATTATTTGATCTGTTCGTGATTACCGTATAAGGTTAGAAAAGATTGGTTATTATATATCTGTTCTTAATAACTAGAACCAATTTATTCATGAATATGTTAAATTACTTTTGCATCAATGATTAATTGGATGAATCAATATGGAAATAAATTCATTTAACTAGAAGTTTGTTTTATTAAATTTCAAATCAATTCATTTTTGTTATTTGTAATATTGTGTTTTAACATAATTTCTAAACCTCCTTATTTTTTTACTTAACATACAATCGTATATGATTGGGACGAGTGTGTCTAATCTTACACGAACGTATTAGTCATTATCCAATTTGTACACATTCATAGTCACTTACATTCAATGCAGTGACTTATAATTTGTGTTTTATTATAACTTTAACTCTTATGGAAGCATGAATTGAAAAACAATTGCATGTTAGTTTATATTTGTTAAAAAATCGAGGTGAGGTCTAATCTCACATGTAGTGGAATAATTACTGAAATAACGAAGTTATCAATAAATTCGCAGACTATCCAAAATAAACTTTCCGGCACAAGTAAGTGAACAATCGCAAAAGCAAAACACCAGAAAATAAAACACCGACGTTTGGTAACGCAGTTCGGCCAACTTGCCTACGTCTGCGGGGCCCTCA
>JAOQMQ010000002.1:19368112-19379176 GCA_027563845.1 Erythroxylum subrotundum
TTTGCTTTGATTTCGTTCTTTCGTTTATGCCTTCCGATTCGATTTGCATCGATTGTTGTTAAGAGGTTGGGTCTCGGAATCGGGTCCCAACATGGTAACCATGAGTACAAATGCATTGTGAGATTTTGCATAGCCCTTTATGAAAAGAGATATCAGAGATGCAAAATCTAGTGTGATTAAAAATGATTTAGGATATAACGAGATCTTGAGTGACATTACGTTAGTTTGATAGTGACTTAATGTAACGATCCTTGCCAGTACCTTTCTCGTATGGGTACACGCTCAACTTCCTGTATGATAGTGAAAGTGAATATTTGAGGTTGAGAAATATAGCAATGAGTTGCTATGAACAAAGCATTTGTTGCTGCGAACAAGCATGTGTTGCTCTTTCTAAAGCATGTGTTGCCTATGGAACATCTGTTGTTGTAAATGTGTACAAGTGGGAGATGTAGCAAAATAGTGCAAATAGTGTGTCTATATTGGCACAAATAAACCAAAGTGGACAAGTAAGCTTAGTCTTACAACAAAAGAAAAATCACCAAGTAATTGGTTACTTGTGGCAGTATCTAACTCTCTTTTTATCAGCATAAGTTGCTGAAGAGAGCCTAAATATCGCCACTTCTCTCTCACACACATTTCACACTCTCAAACATTGAGTTCTCTCATATTTTTATCTCTTATAGCTACCATCCACTAGGCTTGGGATTAGGGGCATAAATTAGTGTGAGTAACTCTAGTAGCTGCTCACGACTTAGAGAAATGGCAAATTCGAGCTACATTGGAGCCATTAGAGCACAAGGTAGACTTGCAAAGCAAGCACAAGGTCTAAGAGACTTGTCATATTTGAAAAGTAAGGTCTCACCATACCTTCCTTCAGAGATTAATGCAGCATTCGGGAATTTTCAACATCAAAATGAACTAAAACTACACTACCTTCAAAACATTTTGGCTTTAGCTCCTAAAATTGAGCGAAAGACCGTAACTTAGAACAATCAATCAGACATTTCAAAGCACACCCTGTCTTCGTCAAGCACTTGTCTACAGGAACTGTTCTTGTGTATTTAGGAATCAAAAGGACCGTTTCATACTAAATCAGGGATTGTCATAAGCTGAATCGCCAACTCCTCAAAACCTTCGCGAACCTTTCTCCTCTCCCAAAATCCACCCACCAAAGCGCTCCAGGTTTCCTCATCAGGAACACATCTATCTATTGCCATCTCCTGAACAATTCGAGCAGCTTTGTGCATGTCTCCTTTATTACAAAAATGTTTCACTAGAGTAGTGAATGTGCATTCGTCAACTGAGATGCCTCTAGTTCGCATGCTCAAATACAACTGAAAGGCCCTATTGGGATTGCAATTGTCACAGAGGCCCTGGACCACTGAATTATTAATCCTAACGTGAATACTCCAGGTTAGACGATTTGGTGAGACCCCCCCAAGTACCATCTCGTCGAGGAAGT
This sequence comes from Erythroxylum subrotundum, assembly GCA_027563845.1. Classification (NCBI taxonomy): domain Eukaryota; kingdom Viridiplantae; phylum Streptophyta; class Magnoliopsida; order Malpighiales; family Erythroxylaceae; genus Erythroxylum; species Erythroxylum subrotundum. The sequence continues at coordinate 19,369,575 of JAOQMQ010000002.1, forward strand.
TTGCAGCCTCCCAGAACTTGCAAAGATCGCAGAAACCTTTAATAATCTTTCCATACAGTCCAGCATCTGGTTTCAACCCCTGAAGTTTCATTCTGTCAAGAATCTTTACGGCTTCTAAGAGTTTCCCTTCTCCACATAATCCATTGATTAGAGTACTATAAGTTATCATATTAGGCTTATGCCGTTTGCTAACCATCATCTCGAATACCTCCATTGCCTTTGAAGAACAACCATGCTTACACAGACCATCCATTAAAGAACTGTAAGTGAATACATTTGGTTCAATGCCTTTGGTCTTCATCTTTCCAAGCAACTCCATAGCTTCATCCACCTTATCAGATTGACAGAAACCATGTATCAAAGAAGTGTAGGTCACAACAGAAGCCAAGCAACCCTGTATCTCCATCTCTTTAAACAACTCTCTGGCTTCAGAAATCTTCCCGAGTCTACAAAACCCATTAATCAATGTTCCGTAAGTATACGCATCAGGATTACACCCGCGCCTGGGCATCTCTCGAAATATCCCAATCGCAGCATCCATGGTTCCACTATTCTTACAAAGGCCTTTGATCAACACATTAAGAGAGACAACACTAACTGGTATGCCCATTTTCTTCATATACCTATAAAATCGGATCGCAACCTTTAACTGGTTCTCCTCAACCAAAATGTCTAATACTGTAATGTAAGACTTTTCGGTAGGCTTGCATTCGAATTCACCCATCATTTCAAAAAGCCTGATGACGTCTAGAGGCCTATGAACCCGGCCATAGCCTAAGAAAATACAACGGAATATATCTTCCCTAATTCTACACTGCTCTTCCTTCATTCTACTAAGCAACTCCTCTGCTGGCCTAAACTGGTTGGCAGAGACCAACTTGGAGATCATGACGCCAAACGTGGTGTGATCATGCTTAAAACCATTACTGTACTCGGCCGTGGCAGAATCAAATAAGAGTTTAGCTTTTTGTAGGTCCTTTTCTGCTCGTATCAACTGCACAACCAGAGAAGGCGTGATTTTCTTCGGCCATTTAAACCAAATCTTAGTACCCATTAGTGTAAACTTCCTTTACAACAACAGCCGATAATCAATCCAGGCGAACCCAGACTTAGAAAAAATGGGGATGGCATGAAAGTTTTCTCTCGAGCATTTAACCGAACAAATGGCCTGCGCCATTAAGAAACAAACGAGCCACGCCAATACGTTTTGAGGGTTTTTACCAATGGCCACCGGAACTCAAAAATGATATCAGTATAGAGAAGGAAGTAGGTTATCTTTGCCGTTGAGAACCAAGAGTTCATGGGAGATGACAGTAGCTAGACTGGTGTCGTCGTTAGCTGTGAGAGATCAACTGGTTCGGTTCGGGTGGCTCGAGTTGGGCCACATGTACTACAGAGGGAGTTGATCTAAAGTCCAGATCATCCTTTTATTACAAACAAGCCCAACACGAGCATGTAAATGCAACACGCGGGTCCCTTTTATTTGGTCAAATTATGTTTTAAGTTTGGCGATTGTATATTATTAAATTTTTAACAACAAAGTTAAGATTCCAAATAATCACAATTAAATCTGACGTGGCCTGTTGGTCGAAGGATAGATGGCTATGTAAAAGTTGTAAATACTATATAAGGTGTCAAACAATACAAGGGAACATCTTGACACTGCCAAAAGATTTTTGGTTAAGAAAAAGGCCAGAAAGGCTAATTAGCTCCTAACATTTTCATGGATGTACAAAATAACCCCTAATGTTTTCCAGTGTTCAAATTGAATCCTAACATTTATTGAACGTTAAAACTAAACCCTAACATTTGGAAAATGTTCAGATTGAACTCTAACCATTAACGGTATTAGGGCACCGTCAGTTATCTATTGACGTGACCTGAAAATATATCACATGGATTTTTTAATACTGTGGATGTGGGACCCACCAAATGCTGATGTAGTTATGGAGGTGGGTCTCGCATCCATATGAAACGCAACATCTCTGAGTGAGGAGGAGACGCTACGTTTTGAACCAAACTCCTCCCTCGCATAATGTTTTGAACAAAAATCCTCCAATCGAGAATCTGCCATCTTCTTCATTTCCACACAATCCCCCATCTCGCGCTTCTCCCCTCTTCTTCTTTGTGTTTTCTTCCTCAGACAATTGCAGCGTAATTATTTGTTATTGTTGTTGCACACACCAAGCAACTCAACTCACACGCTCATCGGGAGTCTATATCTGGAGATCGACATTCATCATGGTAGGTCCATTATTGTCTGCCTTTTATGTTTTGTGTGGTCTCCTAAATCTGCTTGTTTGTGTGCTTGTTGTCTGCCTTAGTTTATGCTTATTTGTTTATGATTGTATGTTATGGTCTCCTATGCTTGTTGTGGTGTTGGATGTAAGCCATGGCCTCCTATGCTTGTTATGGTGTTAGATGTAAGTCATGGTCCCCTACGGTTGTTAAAGTTGGTGTACCAGTTTAGGCCTTACTAAATGCTAACAATGGTGTGTAAATAATAGTTTACTTTCATCAAGACACTTCCTATTTTTTAAGAATTCCATGATTGCATCCACTACCATATCCTTAATCAGTGGCCAAGTTTTGTTGAAAAACTTAATGTTAAATCCATTTGGACCAGCAGCTTTATTAGGATTTAGAATTTTAAAAGTGTTTGCAATCTCCTGTATGATGACTAGTTTTGTTAGTAAATCACTCTCCTTAGGAAGCATAAACTCCTTAATTATCTCATTGGTGATCTGAGTAGAATATACTGAGTTATAAAGAGAATTCATCACCTCATTAAAGTAGTTAACAACTTCTTTTAGTAAAAGTCCCTGCTTATAAATCACTATATTGTGCTTATTAATGGACAAATTCATATTCCTGCTTCTTCTGGTAACCACAGTATTATGGAAAAAGTGGAGTTTCTGTCTCCTTCTTTAAACATTGAATAGTAATTAAGGAATGCTATAAATTATTCTAAATTAGCCAGACTTTAATCAAGCTTTTTCCTAATAAGATTATCACCACTTTGATTGTTGGTCCAAGATAATATATTCCTACTTCCTGGAATATCAGTCATTTGAATGTCCATTGAGCATTGCCTCAGTTCAGGACAAGGCTAACTAGAACCTCTTACTCCCTCTACCTTATTAATAGATATGACTGACTTGAAGTCGCCAGTCATCATCTAGGGCTCATGAATATTGACCATTAATTTTGCAAGTTGCTTCCATAAAGAACTCCTTAGGAAATAGTAATTATGAGCATATATGAAAGTGATGTATAGAATCTTCAAGGTAGTGTTATCCAAAGCATAGATGTGAATGAGCTGGTTAAAGGTGACAATGTCTTTAACTTCCAAAACTGACTCATCATATAAGGCAAGGATCCTTCCATTAGAATGAGAGTCATAATTGGTGATGAGCCTCTAATTTGACTGTAAGAACAGTAATATGTTGCATTTATTCCTTTTAATTCTGATCTCCAAAACACCTATTATATAGGGTTTATTTTGAAGGATGAAATCCTCAATAAAAGCTTATTGTCTAGAGCATTTGCTCCTCTTATTTTCTAAGAGATAATTTGGTAGGGTGTTTCTTCCTCTTGTCTAACTTTCTCTTACAAATTGTCTCAAACTTAGCATCCTCCCTTATATAATCAAATTTGTTATAATCATTTTTACTTTGCAGGGAGATAAAGGAAGTTGTAGGATTGCCATCATAATTATCTTAATTGTTAGAGGGGGTTTGTGCCTCTTCACCTATAGATTTCTCATCTTTACTTGGATTAGCACTGGAAGTACCTCTTCACCAATAGATTTCTCCTCAATACTGTGATTAAAGAAAGCAATATATTCATAATTTTCTTTATATACTACACGTTAAGTATCAATGTAGTATGCATGTTATATATGCTCACTTATGAACCTGTTAACAATCATTTAAATCCAATATACTTTTTCTTAAGTTCATTAAACACAATCTCCTTTTGTTTTAGTATGGTATATTCATTTAACTCATCAAGTGGCCTCCTCCCATAATGCATGTAGTATCCATTATATTGTTGATAATATCATTCAAATGTATGCTTTTTAGTGGTACACTTGCCTTTATAAATTTGTTGTGAACAGGTATATAATGGCTAAATATTGAAGCATAAGATTGTTTTATGGTGGAAAGTTTGATGTAGAGCTAGAGGTGAAATATGTTGATGGGGAATCAAGTATTTTTTGATAAAGTAGACCTGGATTTTATTAGCTATAGGCAAATATGTGAGATGGGGAAGGAGTTAGGATACCTTCATTTCAATAAGGCCTATTACAGAGAACCCGATTTTGAGTTTAGTGAGTATTTGAAGTTGATTGACTCAAATGAAAGTTGTCTAAGGCTTATAAAACTGATGAAAATTCACGAAAGGATTGATGTATATGTAACTCATATGTTAGACACCCCATCATTTGTACCTAACATATTGCCTATAACTGAAGGAGAGGATGGAGATGGAGAGGGTGGAGAGGAAAGTTGTGGAGATACAAAAGGCGTTGATTTAGGAGTGACAACATAGTTGATGAAGAGGTGGATGATGATGATGATGATGATGATGATGATGATGATGATGATGAGCATGACTATGGTTTTATACATGTTCAGATTCCTGATGACCATGAACCAGTTGAAATTGAGTTAATAGATTTTGGTAGTTCTATTAGTAGTGATCAATATCCTAGTAGAGAAGAGTCTAGTGAGGCGCTGTGAAGACCAAGTAATACTATTAGGCATAATCCATCTGATGCTGAACCGAATTGGAGATTGGGGATGGAGTTTGACTCTACAAAAGAATTTAGAGAGTCTATTGTGAATTACATAGTGCGAACAAGCTACAATGTCAAGTTTGAGAAAAGTGAAAGATATAGGATGAGAGTGAGATGTACTGAGGGATGCCCATGGGAGTTGCATACCGTTTGTGACAAGAATGAAGGGTTCTTTAAAATGGTGATATATAATAATGAGCATAGGTGTTTTATGACTAACAAATGAAAATTGGTTTCCGTTAATTTCCTAACAGAACATTTTAGGAACAGAATACTTGAGAAGCCTAGTATCTCGATGGCGGAAATGGTTGAAGAATGTCAAGAAAAGCTTAACATATCTATCAACTCAACCATATGTAAAGCTGCCAAGAGGAGATTGAGAAAAGAAAGCGCAAGTGATTATATGAATGAGTATGTGAAACTACAAGGATACGCTCATGAGTTGAGAAATAGTAATCCTGGATCAACAATTGAGTTAAAGCTAGCTAGAAATCAAAAAGCTAGTTTGTTACAGGTATGCAAAATTAAGTTTTACATGTTATTGAAAATGATAATTAAAACATTTTGTTTATAAAGTTTATTCATTAATTCATGCATCTTTATCTCTTTCCATAGTTTAAAAGATTATACATATACTATGATGTGATGAAAAGAGGATGGAGGCATTTGAGGCCTATCTTTGGTATTGATGGCTATTTTTTGAAGACTAAATTTCAAGGTCAACTATTGAGTGTAGTTGGAAGGGATGGGAATGGATGTATGTATTCGTTGGCTTAGGCTGTTATCGAGGTAGAGAACAAAGATTTGTGGACCTAGTTTATGAGTTTGCTGGCTTCGGACTTGGAATTGGGTAGTGGTGAAGGACTAACAATAATATCAGATATACATAAGGTATTTTTTCATTCATTGATTAATGAGCCTATTATATTGTATCAACTATATATTAACTTAATCTATTCTATTGTTATAGGGATTGATTAGAGCAGTGGAAGAAACAATACCATATGCCACTCCTCGTATGTGTGCAAGGCACATATACCATAATTGACATATGAATTTCAAAGGAAAAGACTTGCAAAAGCAATTTTGGAATTGTTCTTGGCCAACATATATAGAAGATTTTAATGAGCAATTGAAAAGATTGGATAAAATCACACCTAGATGTGCATCATCATTGTTGGAATATTCGAATGAGAGATGGGCAAGATATTTGTCTGGAATGGTAACGGAGCGTATGAAATTACCAAAGGTGATGCTAAGCATATTGTGAGAATTGGTATAAACCAATCATGTAGATATCAGGAGTGGGAGCTGTATGGATATCCTTGCAAGCATGCGTTAAATGTTATTCACCATTTGAAACGACAGCCGGAGACATATATGGATGAGTGGTACAAGAAGTTTAAATTCACGGCAATGTATGAGCATGTCTTACAACCTATTAGAGGACCAATTTTCTGGCTTATAGTTGATAATGAAGATTTAATAAACCCCCAGCTAAAAGAGCCATGCTGGAAGACCTAAAAAAAACTAGAAGGATACGAGGAAATGAACCTACTAAGTTGAGAAATTGAAGCAAATATGGTAGAAAGGGTCAAGTATAAAAATGTGGAAAATGTGGCAATTCTAGTCACAATGCCAAAAAATGTACCAATCATTCATCAACTCATCCAGCTTAAGCAATCTCCACAGGTATGACAAATCCTTTGATTAGTATGTATTGCTATATATATCTAATGATCATTTCTGACATTATTTGATTCATATTTTTTAGGTCATCCCCGATGTCTCCTCACAACCTAAACATGCTATTGTAGCAAGTCAACAAAGCAATAATGTGAGTATATTTACTTAATCAACCATTATTGATTTCTTTCAAGATTGAATACTATTAATGACATATTTATTTATAGGTTGGTAGCTCTTCACATAGTTGTAAAGCTCTTCACATAGTTGTAAACAGAAGTTTGGATAAGTTGATCCACATTCATTCAAACTGTCTTTTGAATCAAGAGGTCTAAGGTTCAAAGGATAACTTAGCATAAGTTCTCAATAGTTACAAACTAAAGCAATGAGGCAGAGATTATCAATCAATCAACCAGTACATAATCAACCTTCTCAATCAAGTGCAAATGAGGGAAGCAATTTGGTTGACTCGCAGACTTTACATTAATGTTGTCTATATGGACGGATAGATAGCATAACTTTTGTATATAAACAAATTGTGATGTAATCACTTCACTAATATTATCACTTTTATATATACTCACAATGGACATGTTGCTCCCATTGTTTATTCTGATATCATTTTTGTATTTAATTTTCTATAATGAGGCCATATGAACAATTAATTATTCATAAGATTATAAAATATTAATTACAGTCATTAAAGCAACTTCATGAATAATAAAACAATAAAGAGAAAACATAGTCCAAAATATATTTGTTGAAGTGAGGATTTTTATTCTTCATAATTCAAGTTTTAAAAAAAATAGTACAATTTGCTTCTATTTGTCCAGAACATACCATATTTTTAAACTTATCATAAGTACAAAAACCCCTACAATAATTAGTACATCAAATCTCAACTTATTTTTCTCTTTTGTTAGCAAAACAATGTCTTCTTTCACTAGGTTTATTTATTCCTCAATTTTGAACATCGAATGTAATTCAATTATGCTTGTTGGGCCTCCTGTTTTAAACTCTCAACTTCTTTCTTCAGGTTATGAATTATTTCAATAGCTCTGTCGCTAAATTTGTCATCATATCACTTAAATTTCACATTTTCCAACCTGAAAGATCATTACTAATTATTAGGCAAAAAATTAAACATATACACAAACAATTTTAACTTATCAACAAAAAAATAAGCATACATGATATTTGCGGCATCCATAAAATCTTCTTCCTGAGTTTTTTTACTCCCTAAAGTTCTTAATGGAGCTCTTAAAACACAATTACATACCACATTATCATTATTTGAATTTAATGTAGTGTTAGTTAAAGACGTCACGTTCATATCTTTGGATAGTTGCTGCAAATTTATATTCGTTCTTTTACTTCTTCTAATCAAAGGTCAAAACAATATGTCAACAATCTTAAATAGTGACTTCTCATGAGTGGAAATAATATGTCAAATAACTCCATTCACTAATCATTCATATATACTCATATATATGCAACGAAACCACCATCTTTTGAGGATATCACATATCACATCTATGCAAACAATAATATGCTCATATAGATGTATCATTCATATATGGAAATTCATTAAAATTTATATTAAGGTAAAAAGCATCAATTGGTTTCACCAAATTTATTAAAATTTTTCTAGACCCCATGTTGGACCTCGCTTCCAAAGCCCATTCAGAGTCATAAAACGTGAACATATTATCCTATAGGATTATTTCCATGAACCCTCATTAACCATCATCCCACAATAGTAGCGTGCCCACAACAGTCAACATCACAACAACTTATTTCTCCCACTTCAGCACAAATTTTTTAAAACCTCAAATCAGAATTACAATTTGATTTCGTTAGAACATTTGTAGCTCTATGTCTCTAGTTTATTTAGAAATAAGAATCATCTCATTAGGAGGTCGGAGGACAAAGTTATGGCCGAAAGAATCAAACAAGGTTTTGTCCTCAATCACATCAGACCTGTTTCGGGACAATTGTCATAACTTTCTCCATAGATTTCAGATCAAGGTCATTCTTAGATGGTTCGAAAGGGAACTTCAAGAGCTACAACTTTCATCATGACCTTGAAGATAAATTCAATCATCTAGAGGGTCAAAATTAGACCAGAAGATGTAAAATAAACAGTACCTAGAAGATGTTTTGGTTTTGGCATAACTTTCTCTAGAGATATCGGATAAAGGTCATTCTTAGATGGTTCGAAAGAAGACTTCAAGATCTACAACTTTCATGAAGACCTTGAAGATAGATTCAGTCATTTAGAGGGTCAAAATTAGACCAGAAGATGTAAAATGAATAGTACCCAGAAGATGTTTCAGTTTTGGCATAACTTTCTCTAGAGGTATCGGATCAAGGTCATTCTTAGATGGTTCGAAAGAGGACTTCAAGATCTACAACTTTTATGCAAACCTTGAAAATATATTCAGTCATCTAGAGGGTCAAAATTAGATCAGAAGATGTAAAATGAACAATACCCAGAAGATGTTTCGGTTTTGGCATAACTTTCTCTAGAGATATCGGATCAAGGTCATTCTCCAATGGTTTAAAAGAAGACTTCAAGATATACAACTTTCATGAAGACCTTGAAGATAGATTCAGTCATCTAAAGGGTCAAAATTAGACTAGAAGATATAAAATGAACAGTATCCAAAAGATGTTTCAGTTTTGACATAACTTTCTCTAGAGATATCGGATCAAGGTCATTCTTAGATGGTTCGAAAGAGGACTTCAAGATCTACAACTTTCATGCTTTTACTTCTTTCTTTTTTTGTTTATACAAAATTTTATAACCTTGTTCAAGGTATAACAAAATCAAGATCATTATGCTTTATCAAATCCCCACAACATCAATTAAAATATATGCATTCAACACATATACACACATAGGCAAGAATTTGCCCAAACATACAAAACTATAAATACATTACTCACCTAAGTATCTTGCAAAAATCCAAGTTAAGCTTGCCTTTCCCCTTGCTCTTGGGTAGGATTCGCTTGGTTTCCTAAAACAACCAAGGTTTCATTCAAAACAACATTCCAATAAAATTCATAAACATTCAAAAATCACAAAAATTGCAATAAACACAAATTAAGCTCA
>JAOQMQ010000002.1:19394064-19406380 GCA_027563845.1 Erythroxylum subrotundum
TATGGTTGTGCATATTTTCAAACTTTGCTATGGTCCGAATACCTTGAACCAACTGACAACATACCTAATCATTATCCCTAGTTCTTCTGCTTGATCTTATTTTCATTATATTTAACAATTACAATTTTTACAATTAACCTCAAACAAAATGTTTTGCTTTTAAACTCTTTATTACCATCTTTTGTTCCTTCCTTTATAGCAACAACAAACCTATAACACCTTGCCTACTTTTGGCACAAATAAACATTATTTTAGAATTTTCAAACTTCATTCTCATTTGTTCTACCACCTTGTCTTAATGTTCTTCCCTTGTATTGAGATAGTCATATTTAAACAACTCTTCTCATTCTCTATTTCATTACTTATCTCCACCGCACCACTACATCACCGTATTATACCAAACAAAATGCTACAATATTATGTAGAAAATGTCACTATATCATGCACTAGATTATACAACATAAATCACCATATATAAAATAACCATTTCACATATTAAAAAATACTCCACACCAATTAAAAGTAAATTTATAGATAAAAGATGAAAATAGTAAATAAGAGAAAAATTCTTGTAGAGTTGTGTTGCAGATTTGAGTGGGAGGTGACAATGGAAATCTCGAAGAAAATGATTAATGAACTAATCTGGTAGGAAACTGGTGGCAGGAATAAGCAAGCTTCCCCTAGATTTATATAGTTTTTAGGTTCTTTGACCTTTTTGTTTCTTAATAATGTCAATTACAATTTTGTCAATCTTCTAGTCTTTGGAATAGTGTATGTACGGGCAAAGTGATAAACCTCTGCGATTGAGTTATAAAATTTACAAAATATTATGAAATTAAATAAGAATGTTTATATAAAAAAAATATTTATTAAATTAAAGCAATAAAATAAGATGAGGAAAGCAGGATGGGTATAAAGCCCAAGTAAGGCACGTCCAATCCAATTCCTCGCTCTCAAACTTAAATCTTAATTCCAATAATAAGGCTCAAAATCCACAACTAAAACAAGCAGCTCCTGCTCCTCCCCAACCGCAAGCATTCAAACAAAACATCAACAAACACACAGCCAACCAATTCACCAATCACCAATCAAAAGTGAAGAAGGATGGACCTTTGGCTTTGGATCGAGGAATTTAGTTTCTTAGGATGGGAAACAAAATTCAATCAAATCATAAATATATTAATGTTAATGTTATTAACTTCTTGACTTTCAAGATATCTTTAGACCCAAAGAGCAATAGAAATCGGGTAAACAATTTAAGAACAATTCTCTTCTTCTTCTTCTCTCTCTATCTCTCGGCCCCCCATTTTACAAACCCTAATTCCACTCCATTCCGGTTCTGAATTGGAGTCTATGGAGTCCAATTCCGGAGGAGAAACCCCCCAGAAACCCAACAAGGGCGTCGGAAATTCCAACGAAGGAACTAGTAAGCCTAAGCGTCAGATGAAGACTCCCTTCCAACTCGAAACCCTACAGAAGGCTTATGAAAGTCCGTACGCTTACAATCTTTATTGCTTGTTTCTATGCCTTGTTATGTGCCGGAATGCCAATTCTATTAGTTTCTGTTGATTCTTAGTCCGATCTGCTATTTCTTTTATGTTGGTTTCGGGGATTTTTCTTTTTAAAGTTTTCCTCTTCCTTAATTAATTCGTATGATTTTCATTTCTCCTCCTTGGCAAATTTTCACGCATTGTCATTGTGTATCTTTATCTAGATATACGATTGTGGGTATGCGTGTGGTGTGTGTATAATCTTTTGGTTTGTTGATATTATTATTTCTTGATTGTTTGGACAGCGGAGACATATCCATCTGAGGCAATGAGAGCTGAATTATCTGAAAAGTTGGGCCTCACAGATAGGCAGTTGCAGATGTGGTTTTGCCATAGGAGGTTGAAGGACAAGAAGGAGACTCCTTCGAAGAAACCACGAAAAGCTGCACCTTTGATGGAGTCTCCAGTGGGTGAGCATAGGGCTGCATGCCCTGAGAATGGTAGTGATTATGGGTCAGGCTCGGGTTCCGGCTCGGGCTCAGGTTCCGGTTCAGGTTCTAGTCCATTTATGGAGCCAAGGAAGATGATAGTTGATGATGCGCCAATAATGAGGAGGTACTATGAGTCATCACCGCAGTCAGCAATGGAGCTTAGAGCTATTGCCTGTGTTGAGGCACAGTTGGGTGAGCCGTTAAGGGAAGATGGGCCAATTCTTGGAATGGAGTTTGATCCATTGCCACCTGATGCTTTTGGGGCACCATTAGGTATATGCAGTTTTATTTACTCAACATCATCTGATGGTTGTTCGTAGATGGATAATTCAGGTGTATTGGTAATGCATGTTTTGTTCTTCCTATGTTTTCCACATACACCTACTGGATAGGAATTGGTGATCTCTCTGCTTGTCTTGACTTTACTACATAGTTGGTCACTTTTGACTTGTCAATAATATAATGGTTTTGTCACAGAATATTTTGATACCAGATGTACAACAGTGGGACTAATAATCCATAGAGATCTAAAATGGTGTTCATTAACAAGAGCAAGAGAAGATCTTCCTTAATACTCGTGTCTTTGAATTTCTTGTTTTTAATCTAAAAAAGTTGGAGCACTAGTGGGGAATGCTTATATGTGAAGTGTATAGTTTGCTCTCTACATTATGCTCTATATAAAGATTTATCTGTTAACACTATGTTATCTCATTTACATGATCAATGGCAGAGCAGCAGAAGCGGTCGGGCTATCCCTACGAGGGTAAAGCATATGAGCGGCATGATTCTAAACCAAGCAAAGTTAGTTTATTTAATTTGCCACTTCCATCTTTGGCTTTGTATTTGTTTCTTTCCTGATATGTCAAGCTTTTACTTCTGTAATGTTATGTGGTTGAATCATCCCTTTATGTCCAATAGCTTGACCAAGAATTAGCTATCATTGGCAAAAATAGAATCTAAATATGGATTATTCATTGAAGTTGGAAATAATTGAAAGTTCTGGGAGCCAGGGTAGGGAGTTTGGAGGATCTTTCTTGAGCTTATATACCACTAGTGAAGTTAGTCCCATTTCTCTGATACCATAATTAGTTTTTAGTTCCATTTCTTTGGTACCATTATTAGTCTTCAGCTCCTTTCTTTTGCTGATAATTCCTTGAGTTCTTCTTTGATATCTATAATTTTAACCCCATGATTATTTTCGTTATTGAACTTGTCGTTTTGATGTAAGGTAGTTTTAGTATGGTAAGAGCTCTAGTAAAGTTGAGCCTGGAACAAAGAAATGACCTAAGAACAAAAAGATTCCGAATATGCAATAAAACACAAATGTTCTTGTCCATTGAATTGCTTGATGCCAAATCTGCCCTGTCCAGGGCACATAGAAGTTCCTTTCCCCACTACTTACTGTAGGTGTCTATTCAATAATATCATAGTCTAAATAGATGATTTCTCTAGTTTTTATGTTTGCCATGCAGAGAATAATTTGTGGATTTCTATTTTTAACTGTTCATAATTGACTTCTCATCAACTTACTGCCAATAGAGAAGATCATATCATCTCCAGTGCTATTCTTTGTAGTGAAACCATAGACTCATTGCTTTTTTAAAAAAAATCTTTGTTAGGCCTCTGCAAGAGCTCTTCTTGAATACCAGCTTCTCCAGGAACCATCCAATATTAAATCTGATGTGTACGGACAACTTTCTCAGTCTCCTTATGCGGGTTTGGCTGTTGATAATTTACGGGCTAGACCTTCACCATTTATACATGGAGATGAACCTTTATCCAGGGGACATGGTGTGCAAGGTCAAATATCTCGCGCTCGTTTGTTGCCTCAACAAGAACAGAATGAGCATGTACTTTTATCACCTCATAGGGATGATGACAGTATCCTGCAGCGTGAACTGTATGCAAACCGTATCTTAGATGCCCATGCTATCACTAATCCGGTTGTGGGAGTAGACAACCTAGTTGTCTATCCTGATCGACAAGCCTTGCAAATTGATTCTGATCTGCGGATGGAAAGAAAACGTAAAGTATGTACTTATAATTGATTATAGATCTTATTCTTTTCTTTGCTCTTTTTCCTTTTTTAAAAAAAAAAAATTTGATTGCGAGTGTTAACTTTTATAATTTATCACTTCTAGAGTGATGAAGCTCGAATTGCTAGGGAAGTTGAAGCTCATGAGAATCGAATCCGCAAAGAACTTGAGAAACAAGATATTATGAGGCGGAAGGTATATTCTTATTTACTTCTATCAGATTCTACCTGGTGCATAGATCATCAATTGATGTTAACTTTCGGGTTTTTGTCCCTTAGAATGAAGAGAAAATGAGGAAAGAAATTGAGAAACAGGACCGCGAAAGGCGAAAGGAAGAAGAGAGGTTGCTGCGTGAAAGACAGCGGGAGGAAGAGAGACTTCTGCGTGAGCAGAGACGTGAACTTGAGAGAAGGGAAAAGTTTTTGCAGAAAGAGTATCAAAGAGTCAGTGGAAAAACTGCTTAATGGCTGTATTACCCAGTTTTAGTCCTGAAATTGAAAGTTTTGTTGACCTTCTATCTAATTTTGTTTGTTCTAAAGGCTGAGAAGAGGAGGCAAAAGGAAGAGCTTCGTAGGGAAAGAGAAGCAGAGAAGCGCAAAGCTGCTATTGAGAAGGCTACTGCACGCAAAATTGCAAAAGAATCTTTGGACCTTATAGAGGATGAACAACTGGAGCTAATGGAATTAGCTGCTACTAGCAAGGGATTGCCTTCCATAGTTCACCTTGATTATGATACTATGCAAAACCTTGACTTGTTCAGAGGTACTGGACTCTAATGACAGATAACATGAACTAGTTTTTTTTTCCCCCTAAAGCACACTTTATGCTTGCAAATTCTATGCCAAATGGCCTGGCTTCAATAACCTTGGTTTAGTTGTCCATAGACATCCTTAGTACTTGGGCAAAGGCGTAGTACTTCATTTTCCTCATGTTTCTGTTTCATGCCAGTCGTATGAGACATAATTGTGGCATGGTTCTAGGCCTTATTCTAAAGTGAAGAAATTTGCTAAATGATCGGGAAACAAATACTGCACAAGATATTCTGTAGTTTAGAGGTATCACCAGTCTGTGTTGACATTATTTTTGTTGACATTTTTTCCCTTTCTGTTAAGGATCTTCTCTTATAATACTACTGTTTTAGAAGTCTTTACATGGAAATAAGCTTAGCAGAGAACATTTCTTTATGATTATCATGTGGGAGATATGGATACATCACAGTTTTTTAAAGAGTGAGTGACGACAAACTTTTTGACAATTATCAGAATGGAAGTTTAATCTCTTAGTCTGAGTTCCTTTGTTTAACTTAATACCTACATTAAAAGGCATGATAACCTAGTGTGATAATATGCAACTTTATTTGGAAAATGCAACTCCTTTGGAAGTTGATTCCTATCTTTCTTGTTTGGACTTTTGGGTGCTACCCTCACCAATATTTCTCTGCCAACACTTCCTTTATGCTTTTAGATTCTTTGAGCTCATTCCCGCCTGACTCTGTGAAACTGAGGAAACCGTTTGCTATTCAACCATGGATGGACTCAGAAGAAAATGTTGGGAACCTGTTGATGGTATGAACTGAGATCATCTTTATTTCTTTCTTTTCTGTCCCTTATTTGTTTGCTTGACTAGAGAGTGCTTCAGATAATTGAAGAAGTGCTCTGATGGACAAGCTTTAGTGCATATATTGTTAAGGGTTTGCCGAATCAAACCCATACTAACGTGCGCAGTTGTTGGGGTAGGTTTGCTGAATCAAACTCATTCTAACGTGTGCAATGGTTGGGATTTGGTTGTGCTACTATGTGAAAATTTTAAACTTTTCTTTGTCATTTTTGTTCATTGTATTAGGTTGAAGACACAAATAGTTAATGGGATAATTTTGGGTGTGAAAAGCTTCATTTGTCTTTTCCAGGTTTGGAGATTTTTTATAACTTTTGCGGACATTCTTGGCTTATGGCCTTTTACGCTCGATGAGTTTGTTCAAGCTTTTCATGACTATGTGAGTTATGTTTTACTTCTTTTCTCTTTTTATGATTCAAATTATTGCTTCTGGCAGTTGAGATTTTCATATTTTGGCTTTAGGATTCAAGGTTATTGGGCGAGATACATGTTACTTTACTGAAATTAATAATAAAAGATATTGAAGATGTAGCCAGAACACCATCTTCTGGTTTAGGAACAAATCAATATACTGCAGCCAATCCTGAAGGTGGACATCCGCAGATTGTCCAAGGGGTAATCCCTGTAATACTGTATTTTTATTATTCCATCTTTTAGAGGTTCATATTGATTTATTTAATGAACATTTTCTATAATAAATCAGGCATATATGTGGGGCTTTGACATACGCAACTGGCAACGGCACTTGAATCCACTTACGTGGCCTGAAATATTTCGACAATTGGCATTGTCTGCAGGATTTGGACCGCTCTTGAAGAAAAGGAGTTCAACATGGACATACTTTGGTGATAATGATGAGGTTTTAATATAATTTATCCCTGTCAAATCATGGGAGTAACAAGCATATTATTGTGGTTTGAATAATAAAGCATGGAATTTGGTATTCAGGAACTTAAATTAGCTGGAACCTTAGATCTAAATTGAGGATATGAGTAGAGTTTTTCATGTAGCATTCCAAGTTACTATTATTTCCTTTCTGCCTACAATCAGGTGGATTTATCAGATATATGCCCTAATAGTTTTACTTAGATTTAGAGAAAAAAAGTTTGTGGTTTAGATTGATGGTTAATGTCATTTACTATTAACTGGGATTCATTTGAAACAAATTAATAGACTCAAAAGCAGTTAGAATTTTGACTGATTTGAACCTCAATGTTTTATGGCTGACCTGTACTCTGATTGCTAATGATCTCTAGTTTTGGTAGTAAATTATATTTATCAAGATATGCTGTGATGTCCAATTAGGGTAGAGGAAGAAGATGCTGTTCGAGCTATTTAAGGCTTAGATACCATAGTTTTCTACTTGTCAAGTATGTGTGTTTTGATTGGAGAGTTCTTCTAGGATGGTTTAAATTTATCCTAATCATTAACAGTGATGAATTGTCTGCTATTGATTTGAACAAATACGGTAAGCACAGATTACTACGATCTATCTTTGTTTTGAGTTTTCTGAATTCTTTACATGTTGCAGGTTAAGAGTTGTGGAGATGTAATTTCAACTCTGCGCAATGGATCAGCAGCTGAAAGTGCATTTGCTTTAATGCGAGAGAAGGGTTTATTACTTCCTCGCAGATCTAGGCATCGATTGACACCTGGAACTGTTAAATTTGCTGCTTTTCATGTTCTGTCACTTGAGGGAAGCAAGGGGTTAACAGTGCTTGAACTTGCAGACAAGATACAGGTTACATTCATTCGCTTTCCTAAATATTAGTGCCCTTTTCCATTTTTTTGTTTGTTTGTGACTTCAGAAGGCATCCCTTTACCGATTTTTATTTCATGATTTCATCGTTGCACTACATAGAAATCTGGACTTCGGGACCTGACAACCAGCAAAACTCCAGAGGCATCTATATCTGTTGCATTGACAAGGGACCAAAAACTTTTTGAAAGAATTGCTCCTTCAACATATTGTGTTCGGGCTGCTTACAGGAAGGATCCTGAAGATGGTGAGGCAGTACTCTCTGCAGCCAGGAAGAAAATTCGTGTGTTTGAAAATGGGTTTTTGGGTGGAGAAGATGCTGATGATGTTGAGAGAGATGAAGACTCTGAAGTTGAAGTTGACGTTGACGAGGATCCTGAAGTAGATGATTTGGCTACTCCATTAAATGCCAACAGAAGCGCAGATCCTTCTAATGAAGTTAACACATATTCAGCTAGTGGAAAAGATAACGACTGTGGTGATGTTTCATTACCAGTGCAAACAGAATCTGAGAAAGAATTATTATCTTTCCCTTTGAATGTTCCCAAGGATGCAAAGACTCCAAGCATTGTTGAACAATGTGGCGCTCGGGAAGATAGAAGGGCCAGTAATTTTGAGCAAGAAGATATTGAGATTGATGAAAGCAAGTCAGGTGAATCATGGGTTCAAGGACTCACAGAAGGGGATTATTCGCATCTCAGTGTTGAGGAGCGTCTTAATGCCTTTGTTGTCTTGGTTGGTATTGCAAATGAAGGGAATTCTATACGAGCTGTTCTTGAGGTTAACATTCTTTCTCATTTTATCATCTTTAAGTTCTTTTCCCCATTTTCTTTTGTCTTGATAGAAACTTTTTACAGGACCGTATGGAAGCTGCAAATGCAATTAAAAAGCAAATGTGGGCTGAGGCACAGTTGGATAGAAGTCGCCTGAAAGAAGATATTATAAATAAATTAGATCTTCCGCCTTTTACTGGGGGCAAAATTGACATTCAAGTTACTAATTCTGCTATTGAGGGCAGCCAAAGCCCATTGCCAGTTGGCTATAGAATTAACAAGGAGACGTCTCCGAGCACTGCTGATGACCAAAAGCCCCTGGTTGCATCAGAGAATACACAAAATCAACTAAATGGTACTCCAAATGAGAAGTCTCTGATTGTTCTAGATCCTTCCAGTAACCCAGATAACTTATCAATTCAGCAATATGGAAATACTTCGAAAAGGTCACGCTCACAATTGAAAGCCTATATTGCCCACATAGCAGAAGAAACATATATATATAGATCTTTGCCTCTAGGCCGAGATCGGAGACGTAATAGGTACTGGCAGTTTGTTGCATCTGCTTCACGAAATGATCCTTGTGCTGGTAGAATCTTTGTTGAACTGCACGATGGCAAGTGGAGAATCATCGACTCGGAAGAGGTAATATTTGTGTTTAATATTTTTATGTGTTGTTTAGTTGCAGTGATTGGTAACAATTTCCTTAATTGAGATCACTAAATATTGTTTGCCTTTTTTTCTTTTTCTCTGGCTTGTAACATAAGTATTGGGTCACAAGATTGTTGCCTTATTATTGTGCTGTGTCTCCTTTATCAACATAATACTTGATCCATTCTATGCAGGCCTTTGACACCCTTTTGTCATCTTTGGATGCTCGTGGGCTTAGGGAATCCCATCTGCGTATAATGTTGCAAAAGATTGAAACTTCCTTCAAAGAAAATGTCTGTAGGAACTTAAGATCTGAAAACACTGCATGTCGAAGCGGAACTACTGTTGAAAATGAAGTTGCTGAAACAGATTCTAGTCCAAATAGTTCAGCTGGTATTGACAGTCCTAGCAGTATTGTCTGTAATACAAGCGTAGATGCTCTGGATACTTCATCTTTGTTCAGAATTGAGCTTGGAAAAAATGAGATGGAGAAGAAGGGTGCTTTGAAAAGGTATCATGATTTCCAGAACTGGATGTGGAAAGAATGCTTTAGTCCTTCAACATTACGTGCCATGAAACATGAAAACAAAAGGTGTCCTCTGCTGCTGGAAACTTGTGAATTTTGTCTAACCACTTATTTTTCAGAGGATCCCCACTGCCCTTGTCGTCAGAATTCTAGGATTACTGACAAGACCTTTGGGTCTTTAGAAAATAAAACTACATGGGGAGAGAGGCGATTGGGTACTTCAGATGTAAATAGCTGCAGATCTTCTCTACCTCTGGGAATTAGTTTGCTGAAGGCCCTATCGGCTATGGTTGAGGTGGAATACCTTCTATTTTGTATCTCTTTTCCTTTTTCTCATTTGTTGCTTCATGGTCCTGGTATGTTATATTTGGGGATCACAGTGATGATTTATATGCACTTCTGAATTGGCAGGCTTCTGTTCCTCCAGAAGCTCTCCAGCCATTTTGGGTGGAGAATTACCGAAGGAGCTGGAGTATGAAGTTGAGTATTTCCTCTTCAGCAGAGGAAATCCTACAGGTTTGTATCATAGCCCATAGTTTGATAATTTACCAGTTTAACATCAAGCAGTATGATAATTTGGTTGCTCATACCATTAATATGTAGATATTGATCTAACTGTTCATCCCTCTCATGCTTTCATCGATCTAAATGATTGTTGACTGATCATGCATTGACAGGAAAGTTATCATGGTGTAGACCTATGAGGACTGAAGTTGCTTTTCTTTGTGCACTCTGTCGGTTAACTACACTGCTCATTTAACTATGTAATTTCAGATTTTAACTGCATTGGAGAATTCCATAAAGCGCGATTTTCTGTCATCAAATTTTGAGATGACAAAGGAACTGCTAAGCACTTCTGCTTCACCCAAAAATCCACTGTTTGATTCGGCTGCTCTGGAATCAGTTCCTGTGCTTCCATGGATACCAAAAACTTCTGCTGCTGTGGCTTTGAGGCTTTTTGAGCTAGATTACTCTGTTATTTACATGCCAGATGAGAAAACTGACCCCTTTGATGACAAGCCTGTCAAAGTATGTTTTCAAGTCTTGCAATCTATTCGTTTTGCTTTCTGTTAATTTTGTTTTTCCTTCAATGTTAGTCTTCATGGTCTAGTTTTACTATTTGTTTCAAGCATATGTAGATGATAAGTAAAATTCCAGAAGCGTTTGTTAGTTGTCTAGAAAACACTTCACATTAGTAGTAATACTTTTCTTTACCCTTTTTGCTGGTGATGGCAATAGTGTTTACATCTACAAACACCTTAAAACCTTGAAAGGAGGAAAGTGTGGGTTGTACTTTTGGTTGGCTTGAGTACTGTTTGATATGTTGTTTGCTAAAGGGGGGTTTAAAGTTTTTAAGTGATTGGCTGACTTAAGTTCCTTGTGCAGAAGTTTCCTTCTAGATACTCTCCTCTCAGGAATAAAGAAGTTGAAATGAAAGTGTTGAAGCAAGAAGAACGATTTAAAGAAGAAAACTTCACCGATCTGCGTGGTAGACGCAGTAACTATCGTCGTGGAAGGACAAGCCGTGACCAAGCAGCTGGGACAAGGGGTCAAAAAAAGTCTCCTGCCTTAAAAGCTGATACTGCCAGGCACAATGGTCGCGAGCTTGAAAGTTCGAATCAAGGATTAAGACAACAGGGAAGAAGAACTAATATGCAAGTATCCAGCCGAGGTCGTCGGACAGTTAGGAAAAGGAGAGGAGAGAAGATGATTGCCGAGGAGGCATTGATTAGTTCTGTGAAGGACAAAATTAGCTCCAAGAAGTATAGTGGATCATTGAGAAACTTGGGTGAGGAAGAATGGGGTTTTGAAAAAGGCAGGATGGATATGGAAAGTATTGATAATAGCAACAGTATTGAAGCAGTGGAATCTGATGACAATGTAGAGGCAGAGGACTATGAGCAGGTAAACTGGGAACAGGATTTAGAAGGTACGTCCAGTAGGTGGAATGGAAATTTGATGGATGTAAGTGATGATGATGCCATTGCTTCGGCCGATGAAAATGGGATTGAGGATCTTAGAGAAGATGATATTAGGGATGAAGATTCAGAGCCAGACATGGAAATGAGCGATGGCTCAGATGACATGGCCAACAAAATCAGAAACAACGACGTCACAGACTCGGAAGTTTCGGACGAGTATAGTGACTGATGTATACTTGATTGATAGTCCTCTGGCTTGTGTGAGCTGCTCTTTTAAGCATTTTTATCTAGCAACTTCTCTTAGCGATTGTGGGGCAAATATAGTGATGTCTATTACATTCTGTGGTCAACATATTGACTAGAAAGAGGAGGTACATAGTTGAGTGGGTATGCTTCGGGATCACATTGTTTACATTGAGCTGTTGGGCCAGGAGCATGGTGGGTGAAGTTTTGCCCCGATCATTAATATTAGCATTTTCTTCTGTAATTGGATATTATCAATAATGAAACGGATAGTTATGCTGTCGTCCACGCGTTCGTGGGATTTATTTTATCATTCCGGGGAAAATCTGGCTAAGAAAATTGCACCTGCTCGCATGTACAACAATTAGCTTTGTGAGTTCTAGAGAATTACCCTCTTTTATCAATCAAAATTTAATGTCTTGTATTTCCCCTCTCTGCAGTAGCTAGCAATGATCAAAGAAGACCAATCTCCTCTTCCCGTTGAAATTTATTAGCAATGCTTAAAAACTTCAAGAAGCAACAGATCTCGAACTGCTCCTAGATGAGACGTAGATCCCGATGTTAAAAGGATCCCAATTAGCAGTGGTGCAGCAGCAACGCTCTTGACGTTATGTGCTTGAAAGTAAGAACACAATGCTAGAAATAAAATGCTTTATGAATTGATTCTCATCATACAATTATGCATGATATACATAAATATACATAAAACATGATTTTAGCTAACCTTAATTTAAACACTTGGGATATACAAATTCTATCTAATCTGAATCTTAACACTTCCCCTTTTCAAACTGAAGATCGGATAGTAAAT